>CATIWR010355933.1:0-54772 GCA_949677035.1 Omphalea diandra
CTTTTAGGGGTGATTTTAGCTGTGTTCTCTGTTTGTTTTTCTTAATTATTTCTTATTTGTTTTACAATATATATATATATATATATATATATATATATATATATATATATATATATATATATGTTGTAGTATTGGCCCCTAAAATATTGATTTTGACTTGACACAGCTTGGCCTTGATTTTGGGCATTTTGTGAGCTCTGGTTGCAAATAACCCAATTTCAACTTTTGTTGCTCAATCTTTTATAAAAGTGGGTTGGTGTAAGTTAACCTCGGGAGCTCAGTATATCCCCAAACATAGTTTCATGACTTGGCTAGTATATGGTTACTGCACTTTCACCATTTAGATTAAAAATTTAACGGTTCTGATAATTTTGATTTGTAATTAATGATTACACTAAAAACTATAAACATTTATTATTCAATAATAATTAGGAGACGAAACCATTGAAAATTCTTATATATATATATATATATATATATATATATTCATCTCCCATATTTGGTAATGCTCTAAGCTTCTCCATTGTATTATCTTCTGTTCACCATTTATTGCTTTCTTTATGAAAGCTCCATTTGTATCAGTTGTTCCCAAATCCATTTCCTACTCTGTTGTCTTAAAATCATATACATTTTATTCTTTAAATATAGCTCCATTTTTCTGTATAGAATGTTGGCTGCGTGTTTTAGTATTGCCAACATCTGAAGTGGTTTCTTTAATTTGTCTTATGTTCTCTAAGAATCATACTTAGTTTATTGTCTTTATTTTTTTTAATATGCATGTTTCGATTATTTTCAGCATTTAAAATCAAGGTTCGTTTTTCACTAATGCTACTCTATAGTTTCTATTTTTCTATGTTATATGATGAATAGGGATATTACATATTTTGCAATTGTGACATGCTATTGTGTATTCTGCTGTTGTAAATTCTAAATTTATTGATTTTTAACTTGAGAGCTTATATCAAACATGCTATTATAATAAAGCACTACACAATGTGCTCTGCACTTTTGATTCCTAATGTAGGTATGTAAGTGTACATGCTCTGTACTTTGTAAATCCTACAGCTAATGTTGCAATTTTTGATAAAAATTTTCTGAAATAATAGGAAATTATGAAGTGACTATCCTTTGTCGATCAAACGTTGTGTGCTATTAGTCTGCTAGTAAATTTTCCGAACGTTGTTATCATTCGCTTGCTTGTTGTACTATCTCTTGTTACAAATGTCCAATCTTAAAGGTGTATACTATTCATGTGGAGGACACGTGCCCATTTGTGATGGTGCTTGATTAGGCGAACGCTATCAATAGGGTAATTCATCTGTCTTGTTATTTTTTATAGGAATTCTTATCCTTCTGGTATTAGTTAAGTTCATTCTTTTTTATATTGGACTAACTTTTATTTGGAGATTCAGGTGAATGATAATTATAGTACATGATATACTTTGTCCCTCATTTTAAAATCTCTTAGCATGAAGGAATGAGCTCTTACAATTGTTACCAGAGACATGGGTCATATGTTATGAAAAAATGCATGAAAATACCCAGCGGGTTCAATCAATGAAGCCAACTTACTATCGCAAGTCAGATGGTACTGTTGAAGCAAAGTTTGCCAAAATACCTCCAACAAAGGATGGCAATATATTTTCCACACAGTTCATGATGATACCACATGAACCTGAAGTAGGCATGTGTATTGTCTACTTTGAAAGTAATGGATCTCCAGTTTATTCTTTTAAATTAGATGGCTATTGTTTCTAGGATGAATGTAAGTATGATGCTTGTTTGTATGGTTTCGATGATGAAGAAGAACAAAAGAAGAAAAAGAAAGGTTGTTCTGAGACATCTATGCGCAGAAGATATGAAGATGGTGATCCATCTATTGGCTTACTTGGTGAGCCTTCTGAAAAGTACGATTACCTTGTTAACTATGGTCCAATTTCTCGAGAACTTCCTTCCATACCAAAATAACCTCTTCACAAACAACCTCAAAACCAAACACCAACCTCTTGTTCCATACAAGCTATGAAATGGATCCCTAAAACACCTAGACTACCACTAACACCTCAAATCTGTATATATTAACCCATAAAGAAGACTTTCCACCATTACCTAATCAAACTAATCTTAATACCCAAATCAGGACCATGGCCCATATAAAAAATCCTACAGGAGTTGATGCTAAAGGTCAGTGGTTGAGTATTACTCCGGCCGAAGTAATTCTCAATTGGCAATCAACTAATGCATAAAAATAGATTTTTATAAAATGCTTTTTAATATAAATCTTTAACAAAATGATTTTATCACTTATTTAAAATTATTTGTGAATTATTAAATAAAATATTTATTCAATACTCTGTGCATTTAGAGTTTATAGGCTTTTGGGAACAGATCTTTACATTATTTGAAATCTCATATGATATTCTAAGCTTATAGATTGATTTTGTGAAATTGAATATTTGATTTAAATTATCGATTCCAAAGTATCTAAACTTTGGATTGTTAATATCCAATTTTGAGTATTGTTATTTATAATATTGATTCTGATATCTGAAATTTTGTGATTTGAATTTTAGTATGATGATTGTTTGAACGAGTTTGAATTTTTTTAACTAGTATTTAGTACCCAATTACGTATATCCGATTATATGTTATCTGGGTTTTGTCACGTGGACCATCACGATAATAGAAGTACATTATTTACTGTCATGCATCATAATTCATTGAGTATTGCATTATATTCATGCATTGATATCTGTTGAGGAGGTGATATATATTTGATTATCTAGTAGTGTGTTTATCATCTGGGCCTTTGATGATGTAGAATCATCACCCTGCATATTATACCAAAAATACTTTCTATAAATATTTTATTGATTTAAATAAATTGATGTTGATTTTGATATACTTATCGGTTTAAATGCTTAAATTAGATTTTAATCATTTGAAACATTAGCATATTTGAAAAAAATATAAAACTATTGTGAAATTATTCGAGCGTTTGTATGTTCATATTCCATTGTTTGCCATAATTATCTGGGTCTTACCATGTGGACTATCACGATAATAGAAGTGCATTATTTACTATCATGCATCATAATTCATTGAGTATTGCATTATATTCATGCGTTGATATATGTGGATGAGGTGATATGTATTTGATTATCTAGTAGTGCGTTTATCATTTTGGCCTTTAATGATGTGGAATCATCAGCCTACATATTATACCAAAAATACTTTCTATAAAATATTTTATTGATTTAAATAAATTGATGTTGATTTTGATATTCTTATCAATTTAAATGCTTAAATTAGATTTTAATCATATGAAACATTAGCATATTTGAAAAAATTATAAAACTATTGTGAAATTATTCAAGCGTTTGTCTGTTCATATTCTATTGTTTGTCATAATTATCATTTACTGAGTGTTAGAGTAATCCACATCTGATTAATTTTTTTTTTCAGATTATTAGATAATTATAGTTGGTCTAAGTTTTGGTATGCTCTTTTTTGGAGGATATATTTTATCTATTTTGATATTTATTAGGCATGTCTGAACTCTATTTTTTCTTGGGCTAATTTTTATTGTAATCGTTTGGATGACTTTATTTTTTTATGTTTGATAGCCACTCCACAATTTACTTTTGGGTATTCTTTTGATTTAATATTATTTGTTTAGATTTTTTTATTGGATATTCAGAGCCTATATTATTCAAGTTAATAATCTTTGATCATTTCTTTCCTTAGAGTTATATTTGTTCGTCTAGACTTGCATAAGTTAATATAATATTAATTTATGCATCGGTCACAATCTTGAATTGCGTCGTGACAATAAGTGTCGATAGTTTAAAATAATAGATAATAATAAATATAGTAATTGATATGTGTTATATTATTTATTTTTCATTTGAATGATGTTATCAAAATTTAAAAAATAACTTTCTTGCTTAAAAAGGAAAACTTAATTTTTTTGAAAATAATTTAATTTTTCATTGATAATGAAAAATAAGCATATTAAATATTGAAAAATATAAAATATATTATATTTTCTAAAAAAAAATTTTGCGAGACAAGTAGAAATTTTTTTTATGAGTTCAACTATTTAAATATTAAAATTGACTCGTTAAGTTAATAGCTTAAACTTAAGCTTGAATTTGAAACTCATTTAAGTGAGAAGAGTTGAGCCCAAACAAATTTTTTGTTCGACTTATTCATACTGTTAAGGCTCTGTATTCGAATGTCATGTCGGTACAAACAAGCACAAAGTTACACCTCGATGATTTATCCGTAAATGTTTTTTTTGAAAAAAAATCACACGATATGACGTTTGAGAAACGGCGCTAACCTTAAACCCGTAAAACCTGAAAAGCAACAAACTTTTCAAAAAATTGAACTGCTGGGCAGTCATAGCATAGCAAAGCGGCAGCAATGGGGAAGGCATACCTAAGGCACGAGCCAGCAGCGTCGTTTGGCGTAATAGCATCAGTAGAATCAAACATCGCATACGACAACTCCTGTAAGCACCTTCTAGCTCCGGCGCTAGAGAAGGTCAGTGTTTGGCACGTGCGACAAGGCATCTGCACAAAAATCCTAGCCCCTTCTACCTCTTCCCGCTCCAGTCCCTCTCTCGCTGTCACCTCTATTGCTTCTTCCCCTTCCACACTGGTAAGAAAATCAGTTTCTGTTCAGTTTCTGTTTTTCTTTTCTGTTTGGTTGCTGAGAAAGGAAAATATTTATATTTGAATTTGTATGTTTCTTTGATTTAATGGATTTTTTTTTTAAATTGCCACTGTCATGTTTGGTTTGGTTTGTCAAAGAATTCATTTGAAATTCTGGAATTTTTTAATTCTATGGATTCAATTATTTTTTGAGTGAATTTTAAACTAACACGGGGACTAAGCTACAAATTTGAACTACAGCCTAGTAAGTCTATAAATGCAAAATGGATTCTACACTTAGTCCAAACACAAGAATACATTTGCGAATGAATTGTTTTTATTCCAAACACTGTGATAAACTTTGCTACTTGCAGTGTCGCAGTCTCCTTATTGACGACAAGTTATCGGGGGGGGGGAGGGGCAGTTACTTTTTACTTCTTGAAATTTGTTTGCTTTGCATGTTCTAAATGTAGTGCCATTTTCTAGAATTGTTAGTAGTTTAAACTAACAAGGGTAAAAGCTATTAAAGCTAGAAACTTCAAGTACAACCCAGTAAGCGTATAAATTCAAAATGTATTATATATTTAATCCAAACATGAAAATTCATCTAAAAATGGATTTTTTTAGTGAAATCAAATGAATTTCCACTTAGTTTATTCCAAATGCTGCTTTTAGCATCCTTGTTAATGATGACTATCTCATTTCAGTTCTGATATTTGTTTTTAGTTACTTTTCTCTTGAGCTGTTAGTGGTTTATTTGCATAACCTGTATAGATGGCAGAGTCGTGAAGTGATTTTTCAATTTGAATGCAGGCAGCAAGTGGGTATGCTGATGGTAGTATAAGAATTTGGGTTAGTGATAAAGGGACCTGTGAAAGTACATTGAATGGACAAAAAGGGCTGTAACTGTTCTACGGTACAATAAGTCTGGATCATTGCTTGCATCAGGAAGTAAAGATAATGATATCATACTATGGGATGTGGTTGGAGAGGATAGTCTTTTTCGCATCCGAGGACACTAGGAATTGATGGGTTTTAAATAAAGTTGATGAATTTTGACTTTCACTGGCTATGTTTGTTATAGTTTTCTGTTATTTTGATATTTTAGTTGATCATTATTATTTTGCAGATCACTGAACTTGTTTTCTTGGAATCTGGTAAAAAACTAGTCAGATCCTCCAAAGACAAATTTCTGAGAGTTTGGGATCTTGAAACACTGCATTGTATGCAAATAGTTAGTGGCCATCATGGTGAAATTTCGTCAATGGATGTTGATCCTGAGGAAAGATATTTGGTTACTGGTTCAGCAGACCCAGAACTTCGTTTTTACACCCTAAAGCATGATTTGGTGGATGGACAAGGCTTATCCAGTGAAAATGGAACTCAAATTATGAAAAGTGGAAATTTATCTATTCAAAATAAGTGGGAAGTTTTGAAGCTGTTTGGTGAAATTCAGAGGCAGAATAAAGATGGAATTGCAACTGTGAGGTTCAACAAGTCAGGAAATTTGCTGGCCTGTCAAGTGGCAGGAAAAACAGTGGACATATTCCGTGTGCTGGATGAGAATGAAGCAAAGCGTAAAGCAAAACGTAGGCTTTGTAAGAAGAAAGGGAAGAAATCTGCAAAAGGGATAAATGAATTAACTGAAAGTAAACATGAGAAACTTTTAACTGAAGAAGATGGAAATGCCCTCATGGTTACAGTGCCTGATGTTTTTAAGCTTCTTCAAACTGTTCGAGCAAAGAAAAAAATCTGCTCCATCTCCTTCTGTCCAATTACTCCTAAAAATTCCTTAGCTTCTTTAGCATTGTCTTTGAATAATAATTTATTGGAATTTTACTCTATTGAAAGTGCTATAGCTACAAAATCCCTATCCATTGAGCTCTAGGGACACCGTTCTGATGTCAGAAGTGTTACACTTAGTTCAGACAATACCGTTTTGATGTCAACAAGTCACAATGCTGTAAAGTTTTGGAATCCAAGTACTGGTCCTTGTCTTAGAACTATGGACTCTAGGTATGGTCTATGTGGCTTAATCGCTCCAAATAACAAGTATGCGCTTGTTGGAACTAAGGATGGAAAAATAGAAATCATTGAAATTGGAAGTGGTACTTGTATTCAGGAAGTGGAGGCTCATGGTGGTTCTGTGCAGTGTATTGCTTCAATTCCAAATGAAAATGGTTTTGTCACTGGCAGTGCAGATCATGATGTTAAGTTTTGGGAGTATCACGTCAAGCGGAAACCTGGTCAAGTAAGATCCTTGATACCCTTCTGTTCATATGAAAGTTATCTATCATCATTATCATCATCATCTTCTTCTTCTTCTTCTTGTTTTTTTGAAAGTTATAAACTATTTCCATGTTGATTTTTTTTATCTAAAATAAAATCATTCTATTCATCTGGAGCAAAATAGACTGCAGAGTAGTAATTGCTAGAAAACTTTTATGTCCTATCATGATATTCTTGTTTTGAATAGTTATACTTTTCTTTTGAATTTATAGGTTGCTAAATTCTTATGACCTTAAATTACGACATGCAGCTTTTGTACTCTATAAGTTAGTGAGGCGGCTTTTTCTTCTATGTAATTTACAGGATACTAAGCACCTCCTGGTGTCAAATGTGAGAACAATGAAGATGAATGATGATGTTCTAGTGGTTGCACTTAGCCCTGATGCAAAATATGTTGCCATTGCACTTTTGGATTCCACAGTGAAGGTCAAATTGACTACCTAACCATATTAATTTTGAATTTTATTTTTTTCCTGTTATTTTGGCTGCAAGGTTTTCTTCTTTAAGTGTTTTCCAAGTTTCAGCTTACTAATTTCTATGGTAATGAGTGTGATGGTTGAATAAATTTTTGTGTTATCAAATATGGACCATCTTTACCACTAGAAGTCACTAGTTATTAACATTACTGTCATTATATTCAGGTTTTCTTTGTGCCACACTCCAATTTTTCATTTCGCTTTATGGTTACAAACTACGTGTGCTGTGTATGGATATTTCATCAGATGGAGATTTGATTGTTACTGGTTCTGCAGACAAAAATTTGAAGATCTGGGGCTTGTATTTTGGTGATTGCCATAAATCCCTTTTTACCCATGCTGATAGGTGTGGCAAATTTATTGTTGTACATGCACTAGATATACTTTCCTTTAATTTTGGCTAGTGTAAAATATCTGGGTAAAGAATTTTGGCTTCGGTGTGAAAATCTGATGAACTATTTCTTTGTTAGTGTTATGGCAGTGCAATTTGTTTGCAATACCCATTGCATGTTCAGTGTTGGAAAAGATCGCCTGGTAAAATACTGGGATGCTGATAAGTTTGAGCTGCTCTTAACTCTTGAATGACATCATGCAGATATATGGTGTCTTGCAATCAGCAATCATGGTGATTTTGTAATCACAGGGTCTGTGACTGTTCCATACGTCGCTGGGATCGAACTGAAGAGCCATTTTTCATTGAGGTATTATCTTCTTGTTTCATTTATTTTATTTATTTTTCTGCTAATGTACTCCTGATGCAGTAAATATGCATGAGAATCATTTTTTTTTTTTTTTGCCAGTAAAATGTGACATTTAATTTACAGGAGAAGGAAAAGAGATTGGAAGAAATGTTTGAGGCTGACCTTGACAATGCGTTTGAAAACAGATATGCACCCAAGGAAGAACTCCCAGGGGAGGGAGCTGTGGCCCTGGCAGTACAGAAAACTCAGGAAACCCTTACAGCAACCAACTTAATTATTGTTGCATTAGATACAGCAGAGGTGGAACTGAAGCTTATTGCTGAGCATGAGGTATATTTGTTCTTCTCTATATTTGGTTTTGCTATCATTTAATATCTCTTTTTTAATGTGAGTTCTCCTGGAATGATTATTAGGGTTCAAAGGACATAATGTGTTTGTGGTGGCTTAAATATCTCTCACTTATTCTAGAAATGTTCACCTTCTAGTTTCCAGTAAAATGAGATCAGTGAACTGATCCAAACTTGAGGCAGTGATCTTAATAGAACTGATTCATGCCTACAGGACTTGTTGTTAGCATGGACAATTAATGTGTTTGGATGAATGGCATGCATACTTTGATAGTTGAAATATGAGTGCTTTGTTGCTTGTAGTTAATACATCATGAACAACTATATATACAAATGCACTGGATACATCATCAATAGAAACTTTGTCCTGGCGGGTCCTACCAAGAAAACAATGACTGTGAAATCCTTTGTTCTCCAACTTAGATTTTTCTTTTCTTGCCCATGGAATTTTGGTTTCAAAAGGAATATCTTACTTCATTAAAGAGATTAGATTGGCCTTATAGAGGACAATAAATTGGTTTAGGGGAAGAATATAAGAAGAGGAATAAAATATTAGTTGCAAAAAGAAGATGATTAGAGAAACATAGGAATTCAAGGTTGTATCACTTTCTCATCTTGAGACGTGTGACCTTCAGTCTACACATTGGCATTTCTTTAATTTGTTCTCCTTAGGTGAATTTTAACGTGACCAAAATATCTTTTGTGGGCTACAGATGGAGGCATCTAATCTTTAATTTTCTAGTTTGTCATGTTTTACCGACTTACTAAGAGCAGAAGCATTCCACACCTGTCTCCTACACAGGATCTAGCTGTTCTTAAATTTGAAGTTTAGGCTGTTTGGTTGTTTTGATGCATGTCAGATTACTGGCAGAGACCTGTAATATACATCTTATCCAAACTGATATGTCTCTATATGTATTTTTCAGGAGGAAAAAACCATACGAAGAGTAGCTGAATTCAAACCAAACCCTATAATGCTTGGGCTTGCTCCATCTGATTATGTTCTTTGTGCACTTTCTAATGTTCAGACCTATGATCTCGAGCAGACATTACTAGTACGTTACCTGGCTGTATTTACCAACATTGAAGTCTTTGTGGAAGAACCAATTATCATCTATTAGGTAGATATAATGTTCATGAGAAGCTTCGTGAAGATTCCTAGGAAATCAACAGTTCAAAATAACAAATTGATAAGTTTGAATTTTTGAACCTTCGATAAATTGATAGTTCATTATCTTCAGAGGTTCAAAACATTGTTCGTTTGATTGCTTTCGTAGCATTTTTGTCTAGAACCTATGCAGTATATACTCAAAGATTCCAATTAAGCTAGCCAAGGTGGCAAAATCAGTTGTTCTCGTATTAAGCAAGTGCAGTTGATCTCTGAAGGTACTGAAACCTGTATCTGAAATGTACATGATCCTCGTTGCTGCTGTCACGTCAGCATGTCTCATTCTCATAATTTCTCCACTAAGTTGGAGATGCAAATCAATAATTCCAGTTCTGTTCTGGAGTAGAATGAATGAGATTTTCGTAGCTTCTAGAAGTTGACATGCATTGTCTACTAGGTAGAAAAATTTGACCTGCTTTCTTTCTTCTTACCATATGCTTATGCCTATTAAGAGCATTTTTAAGTTGAGTAGGACCTCCTGATGTCTGGTTCATTATTATTATTCTTGGAAGTCTGAGCACAAGTGGTTTTGTTTGCAGGCTTTACCATCATCTGATGCTTTAAAACTTCTTTCCTACTTGAAGGATTGGGCCTCAAATCCTGATAAGGTTAGCACTCAAATAGAAACATTGAATGAATGATTTTTTGTATTGCATGTAATTTTGCATTTTTAAATGCCATGGGATATTGCAATCTGTTTAGTATCCAACTTGCACCAATTATATCCATACAGAGATTGGTTTTTACAGTGCTTTGCTTGCTCATGAAACAATGTGTTTTTCTACTTTACCTTCAAAATGATTATAGTAGTTGAAGTCATTACTTGCATCGTGTTACAGGTTGTCCTTGTCTGTAGGGTTGCTACCGTGCTATTGCACACATCGTAATCAGTTGATAACTACCCCAGCTGCAAGACCTGTGTTAACTGTTCTCAACACGTGTCAAGGTAATGAAATGATACAGTTCAGTCTTGCAGAGTTTTCACATGGTTAACTGGATCTTCATATTCCTTGAATTAGATAATTGAATTGTTGAATTCTGCTAGTGTGGAATTTGGCTGTCCACTTTTCCCTGATTTCTTCATTGTGTGTTCTTTGCAACAATGCCATCCATTTCTGTTGTATCAAGTTGAGTTTGACAAATCATGATTCTGCATTAACAAGATTTCAACTGCCAGGAGTGCAAGGATACACTTGGTTTCAATCTCGCTGCAATGGAACATCTCAAGGTGTGAATATGGGACGAACTTTTGATTGAGATTTATGAATGGAAACAGTTGGGTTTATATCTTTATTTGTTTCTTTTGTTTTCCTTTTTTTTTTTTGCCAATTGATGGCTTCAAGATCCGATGCTCTCTTTCGAGATTTAAAAACAAAGTTGCTAGAAATCTGTTCACAGCAGTGTAAGCATTTGGAATCAAGAGCAGCTACACGAGAAGAGAAACGGAAAAAGAAAAAACTGAAGAAATGAACTGTCATACCTGCTTGGATATGACTGAATTGGGATGATTGCATTTACTGAATGGTATCAGTAAAATCAGGAGCTAAACACACAAGGGAAGCAGCACCAAAAACTCCTATCACTTGAGCATAGCCATAACTACTAGAGGAGAAGAAGCTCATTGCTGCCTTGCTGGGAAGGTGGGTAGAAATGCAGATGTTATATTTGTTGATTCAAGAAGTTTTGGTGGTCGTTATCTTGTCAGTACCTCTCCAATCCTAAAAGTACAATATGTAGTATGATGGTTTGAGCTAAAGGAATTTCAATTTACCATAGAATGTTATTGCAAAGCTAATCAGGATGTCTATGTGAACGTTATTGTCAAATGAAGTGTTAACAGCATACATCTCCATTTTTGGGAGGAAGTTTGGTGTTATTATGAACATGATCTTACACATTGTCATTATGTTTGAAAAGTGTTATATATAGTCATAATAGCAAAGTAGAATACTAATTTTCTGATAGATTCTGCATTAGATGGCATTGTTTCATTGTAAAAATGTAATCAGAGAAAGGAGAACATATGAGATATTGATGACAAAATATATACTAATATACTAAAATAGGAGCAGTTTTGAACAGTACCCAAAGAAAGAATAAAAAGAGGGTGGTGAAAAGTAAATTATGCCTCTCTTAAATGAAAAAATGATAATAACTTTCAAGAGAAATGATAACAAAATGAGGAAGCATGATAACGTTAAAATTTTTCTGCGTTATTATACGTGAGACATATGACCCTGTTTTCTTTTTTTTCCTTTTCTTTTTTCTGTTCATTTGTGTGTGTGTGTGTATGTATATATATATATATATAAAATCAATTTTGATATCCAGTTCAGTTTTAGACGTTTTTATTATAATATTTCATTTTTCATATAATAAATAAGTTAATAATCAAATATTTAGTTTTCTCAACTAACCAAAATAAAATATAAAAAATTTAACGATATAAAAATTTTTCACATAAAAAAAATTTAGATATAAAAAGTTTTTCACATAAAAATAATATAGAAAGTTTAATAATATAAAAAGTTATTTACATAAGAATAATTTTGAAAGTTTAATACCACAAAAAATTATTCACATTTATCTTCTTTGAGACTTTAATACAAATAAACGTTTAGTTTCCTATATAATAAGGAAAAATAAAAGAATTAAAGGGACAAAAAAGTCAATAAAAAATAAAACTACCAATATTCTTATTTTTTATTGAAAAATTTTATTGTTATTAAAATTTATTAAACTAATTTAATTATTATTATTATTTTATTTACTTAAAAGTCTAATTAAAAAATAATTTTTTATAAAATAATAATGTAGTATCTATATATTGATTTAATTATTCAACTAATTATTATTATTAATAAAAATAAAATATATTTTTATTTTTCATGTGGCAAATAAACTAATAATTAAATATTTAATCTTCTCAATCAACTAAAAGAAAATATGAAAAGGTTAACAATATAAGAAGTTTTTCACGTGAAAATGATTTGAAAAATTTAATAATATAGAAAATTACTCATATAAAAATAATTTAAAAAATATAGGATGTTCTTCACATTTGTCCTCTTAGGACTATAATAAAATAAGTATTTAATTTTTTATATAATAAAAAAACTAAAAGAACTAAAGAGAAAAAAATAGTCAATATAAAAAAATTGAATTATATATTTTTTATTTTATAAAAAATTATATTGTTATTAAAATTTATTAAACTAATTTAATTATTATTATTATTATTTTATTTACTTAAAAGGTCTAATTAGAAAATAATTTTTATAAAATAATAATAAAATTTTAATTATTATTTAAATATTAATTTTAATACTTTAACTAATTATTTAATAAAATATAAATTTATTATTATAATCATATTGTACAATGTGCAAGTTCATTATTAGTATACAATTAATTTTAGTTTCAAATTCAGTTTTAAATTAGTGATTGCTATTTATTAGCTAATTTTTTATTTGAGATAAAATTTTAATATTTATTAAATTACATGTTTAACATATAAATGATTAGAATTTGATATAAAGCTATCTAACTAAAATGATTGTTGACAAAAATAAAGAATTATTAAAAGACACTACAAAATAGATAATTAAAAAAATACAAAGGTACATAATACTTTCTATATATTATCTATTTTAAAATAAATATTATTTAATCATATATTTTATATAAATATTTCAATTAATACATTAAATTATATCAATGCAAAGCCCAAATTATCGATTTAGTATAAACTAAACTTAAACAATCATGCCAAATTGAGAGAAAGATGAATAATTAAAAAAAAAGGTAATAAATATTATTTTAATAGTTTTATGTGAAATATTATATCTATAAGACATCTTAAATATAAATATGTTGACACACTTTTTATTTAATTTTATTGAAATATTCTATGTCATGATAAAAGATAATAATTCAATTTTAATATTATGTATACATTATTGAAATATTAAAAGATATTTGCACAATGCTTTATAATGAGATCTTAAAGGGAATACTATTTTGAATATTTTGAACTGTGTCAATTGAATTGAATAGAACTTTTTTTGGTTAAAAACGTATTATTTTGAATATTTACATGTAAGTTTTTTTCTTCTTTTATTATATTTTTTCTGATTTTTTTCCAAGTTCATAAAATGATAAAAATAATTTTAACATAATAATATGTTTGAAATAACATTTTCACTACTATGATTCCAATTATATTACCACTGTAATAATTCATCTTTTTAACATATTATAAAAAATATTGGTACTTAAACAAAATAAATTTCTGTGTAATAAAATTCTCCACCTATATATATATATATATATATATATACAATTTTTCATATACATATTTCAATCTCTTTCAAATGAGATGATGTAAAGAAATAGACAAATTAGTTTTATCAAATAATTCATTTGAATTTTAAAATTAAAATTTAATAATATCAATCTGAATTGATAATTTCAAGTAATTATCAACTAAAACTTCAATGATATATACTTTATTTAGTATTTCGGAAGAATTTAGGATTATAATTTTAGGGCTTTTACCATTTGATTCTAAGTGCTGGCATAATATTAATAAGGAGCTATCACATGAGGTATTCAGATTCAACACCAATAATATTACATAGAAACAAAGGAAAAGCTGATGTTAGAGGCCATTAAGCATGCATCATTCTAAACATCATATACATATTTTGCTTAATCAGCAATTATGAGACAAGAATTAATTAGCAATGTCTATAAGTTGTTCAGCTTTCTTTATGGCACTCTACTTGAAGTTCTTGCCCTCATAAGTCTGACCAAATTGCCAATTCTTAGGGGCAACATGCCATGAAGTTGAGGTTCTGCCATCACTTGCCCTAACCCTGAAGGTCAATGACTCCCCTTGCAAAATAGCATTGGTTTTCCATGTGACTCCCCAGTCACGTTGCATTTGGGTCCACTTCACCTTGTCACTACCCTTCACTTGCACACTTGTAATATCTCCAGCTCCCCCGACATTCCACACTATCACCTGATAGAACCATGGATTTCCCAATATTGTGAACCGGATTCCTCCTTTCTTTTGGCATGGAACCCTATAATTAAAACATAACCCTCTTAGAAACTCAAGTTAATTGAAATTTTTTATTTTTGTTCTCGAATTTTGAACAATATACGCTCGTAATATGCATGCTTTTTTTGGATAAAAAATCTCTTAAAGAGTAAGAAAAATGCTTTGATTATATTTTGAATCTCTAATTTACTACAAGATAGACATTTAATTAGTAGATGATAAATATAAGGAAATACTAAAGCGCACGAATTCATATTGGATAGTATTACTTCAAATTTTATAAAAATAATAAGTGGTAGCAATTTGATAAAAAGAGGGCATAGCAATTTATATTAATAGGGAAAACATGGCATGTGGATTTTAGTTGTAGTTAATGACAACAACACATCTTATCAACTTTGCTTAAATTTAAGCTAATTAAATTAAACTAGACCTGTAACTACAGATGATCTTACCATTGCCATGAAGCGATTCTCACTATCTTGCTAAATTATTGAGTGTATTTAGTGCACTAAAATATGATCAAGTACAGTTATTTGTACTTACATTTAGGATTCGTTCTTATTTCTCTTCAGTTTAAGACCTAAATCCCATCAGTTATCTAAATCAAGTATAGAACTTTATTATCACTGACCATATCTATAGAAGGTAATATAATTAGATTAATTTGTTGTAGACCAATGTTGGATTTGGACCCGTTTTCCCAGGCCCATTAGACTATAAGATAATGTTTGGTAGGATGTAGTGAAATGTAATGTAATCAAAAAAAATTTTAATCTAATAGTTCATTGAATTTATATTTGATTATATAACAATGCATTTCATTACATCCTACCAAACATTAGCTAAGAGTCTACATCCATTACACTTGAACTCATCAAATTTCTCTTCAATCTAAGACCTAAAATACCATCATACATGACATATTTTGAATCATCGACCTGTGATCTTATACGATGGATCAAGAATACCCAAGAATGGCTGAATTCCACAACTTATCTAAAGAACGTACAGAACTTAACGAGTTAACTAATGCAGGTTTTGTACCATGCATGCATGTCTATAAGTATTAGGGAAAAGCAAGGATATATCATGATCTAACCTGCGGTATTGGACAGGGACGATGCCAGCAGTGTAGTCAGCAAGTTGGCTGAAGACAGGCCTGGCTATATCGAAATGCACACGAGGTGCATTGCACCAACCTCCATTATCACTTGGTAGCGATGGATTTGGTGGGCAACGATCAGTTGCTGTAACAATAAGAGATGGCTGGCCTAGTTTGCACCACTTAGGGTCATCCACACATTTAAGTTCATAACAAGCACCGCAGGCCTGGCCATTGTTAAACAAAGCATCGCTTAGAGCTACTGTATTCAACCCATAGCCTTCGCCTACAACATCTTTGTAGTCGCATGCTCCTCCTGCACAAATATGCAACAATAACATATGGGTAGGAGAAATAGCTTACGATATCAGAGTCGTGTCTAAGATTATAAGGTTACAAGTTAATCATGGACTGCTGCGAGAAGGAAAAAGAATGAAAGGAATAGAACATATTATTCAATTATTTACTAGTCGAATGATTACATTGTCTCATTGCACAAGTAGAATGGGTATTTAAGATAGTACAAGACATTACACTTCATTCATCCACAAGGTCATACAAAATAAACAATTGGCAAGGCTGTAAAAAATCCTTATCCTTTGTATACTTATAATATATATAAAGAAAATAATAAATGAATATTTTGATTCTATTAAATAAAAAATCTTATTTCATCTTAATCACTTTAATAAATCAAACTTATCTGATAAATATCTAATTTGTAATTATTATCTACTAATATTTTCAAAATTAGACAATTCCGATGACCTGATTTGTTGACTGATTTATTAGTATAACACCACAAAAAATCAGTCAAAATTAATTTTAAAAATTTTTACGTATATAATTGAAAATTAAAAAAAACAAATTTGAAAAATCACTCTAGACCTAAACTAATTCTATTCTCAATTTAATCAGTACAACCGGTTCATCCGGTCCATAGTTCATACTGCTACCAATAATAATTGCTAATTGCAACTGCTCATAATAAAAAAAAAAAAAAAACTAAATTGACAAAGCTATAAATCAATACCGAATGATGAGGAGCTGCCATCATAGAAGGTGGCATGAGCTTTGGACCATGGCCCTGGCTTGAACTTTGGTCTATGGTGTTTCTTAATAAGTGGAGCATGGTGGCCCCGTCGTCCAATTGCATGGTGAGCAGAGGGTCTCACGTGTGCATGGCAATCAGCCAATGCAATAAATAAAAGGAAAAACGAGGCAGAAATAGCTCTCAAATGCGATGCCATGTTGAACAACTTTTGGCTGGGTGGGTATGGGCATTATATAGTGCTGGATGTTGTGTGTTTTTGTTATGGGTTTCTATTGTTAAGAAAATTTTTGAGAGAATAAGCAAATTTAGGCTAACCTTTAGATGTTTTTTTTCCTTCCACTCTTGCAATCTTTTTTTAGGAACTTTTTTTTTCTTCAGTTAGGAAAAAGTGAATACTTCCTATATTGAATGGTATAGAGGGAATCAGGGAAACATGTGTATTTTATACTTAGAAAAAATAAAATTCATTTTAAATACCTAAATTTACAAACCTTAACTACCACTTTGGTAAATATTTAACAAGTTTATGAATGTTATAGCCTAACAAATTTAACCAAATACCCAACAGAATCAGATTAGCAAATAATATTATTAAATATTTTTTTTGTAGAAAACGTATATAAGGGATAAATATAATTAATATAAATACATTTAATTTAGAACTTGTGAAACCCACTTCAGATTGACGTGAGTCTTCCACTGCATATATTACTTCAGTTAGTGGCTATTTTGCATCGATTTGTTTAATTAATTGTAAAATTTTGAATATATAGCAGAAAAAGATTAGTGTGGATGATCTTAATTTCTCATATATCCTATTTTCTATATTTGTTTCGAAATATGATAAATTGTTTGTCATTGCTTTTAGTCCATGTTGTGCATAATTTCTATGCACACTTATTCAATTTTGGGATTCTTCTATGAAAATAAACAAATATCAAAATTTATATAAATAAGGATATATAATCATCACATAAGTACATTGGAAGAAATTAACGAATGGAAAATTTTGCTCTCAATATCTCATATTTATAGTTAGCTGCTTTTAAAAATGATTATATAATGACCACAAAAAAATTATATATACTCTAGAATTACATATCCCAATACCAAACTTAAGTACAATTACTAAAAAAAAAAAAAATTCACGAGTTGGAAAATAAAATTTGTGCATGTGTGTATATAATACATTAATACTATATTTAGTATAATATAATCAAATGTAATAAATATAATTAAATGAATTTTAAATTAATAGTTTTATTAAATTTATATTGTTATATTTTATTATAACTAATTAACCTAGGTGTATCAATATTGGCACCGAAGAAAGATGCAAGACAATATCGAAATTTTCTTTCAGCAAGCGACACGTGTTGCTTTGCTCTAATTTCAATTTGATAAAAAGATCCAAATAACCTGTTAAATTTATTATTTGTAATTTTATGGTTTCCTATGATAACAAGGACTAGTACATGAGGTTTTATAGTTCCTAGTTTAAAAATGAAATCACCCTCTTTCTCTAATTTTGGTTAATTGTTTAATTAAATAATACTATGATTAAAGGACTGTATGAGTTCATGTTGGGATGATATGGAAAATACAGTTACAGGACTTTCTGAATTTTTTTGGCTTTTACTATGGTATTAAATAGCTATAATTCGGTATCAATATCACAATTTTATATTATTAATATGTTCATGTAAATATGTCGTAATGTATTAGTCATATAATTTTAAATCAAATGTAGAATATATGATATTGAACATGATATAAAATATATTAAGATTTTAGTTATAAAAATTATAAGAATAATTAAATAATATTGAATTATATTTTAAATATCATATGTTATATGTACTAACTTATATTTGTTAATATTTTGAATAATTCAATATGAAACTTGCTGATGCTCTTTTTACTGTTTCTTTATATGAATTTGATGGCTGTGGTTATCCGCTAAACTATAAAAAATAAACTGATTAAGAGGAAGCGAAACCAGACAAAAACCCAGAACCTTAGCTGCACGAACAAAGAAAATTGACAATAGCTTTTAACAGTATCTACAATTAAGAAAAGTCTTTAGATTTGGTTGAAATACCATTCGTTGTAAGAATACAAGATATGGAGTGCTAATGAATTGGCTATCTCAAAAGATGAGGAGGACACGCCAACAGTGTTCGAACATTACAGATACAACCAAAGAACACTCAACTATTCTTTCCTTTATTCTCCATTTCTGTCTTGGACGCAGATATTGAAAGTCTAACGTGTAATAGAGTTTCGGGAGATGAGATTGAAACCATTATTTAACTCCAGGAATGATATTTGTTAATAGCGGTGTATCAATTGCTTGTATGCATCCTTGTTCTTAGCATAGTAGTCAATCTCCGACTGCAACCAAGAAACCATGTTCATCGTCATAATTTGCATTGAGAAGGGCCGAAAATCTGAATTTCAGGTAAATGCCAAAGCTCTGATGCCCTTTCTTTACTTCATTTCAGGAGTAATGACTACAGATAGGTTGGTCTTGCACTGGGACCCCAGCTCAGAGCTCAATCACTTGATAAAGTATGACAAATTATTCAAACTACTCTTAGAGAAAACTTGACACGATACGAGTAAGACTGAGAATGACTTAAACTAGAGACGCACACAGGTTAAGAATTACCTAATTTCAGATCATTATTTAGAAAGCATATTTGAACATACCTTGCGAACTCCTTTTATAGCAACCAAAAGCTTTTCACCAAGTAGATTCTCCAAGATATTGTCTTTCTTGAGTGCTTCTAAAGATTCAGAAAGTGACTTGGGCAATCTCTGTAGCTTTGCATCTAAAATAGAAGGATTTATATCTGTTTAAAAGAAAAAATAGTTAGATATTAGGCTGAAAAGGAAAAATGGAACAAGCATAACTTTGCAACACTAATTTACTATCAAAGAACATGGAAGTTGAGCTGCAAAGTCAGCAAAGGGAACATGTTCAGAACAACATACTCAAAATCAGAAGTTTGTCTAAGCACCTTCAAATCGATAGTAAATGTTGAAAATTTCAATTTTTTCACAAGGTAAAAGGGCCATATAGTCATGCGTCACATATGTGATAAAAAAGACGGGCTAAGCCACAAGAGGAAAAAAGAAACTGATGCTAGAATTTATGAAATATATAGAAAAGCAAGCAAAGATCGTTTGACACAATTCAGTAGTAAAGTTAAACTAGATTGCAAAGAAAAGGGAAAAAAATATATGCAAAGTAAATAAAGATTTTAATTCTATATAATCCATAGAATGCTCACAAAGTGAAAAAACTGTTTCATTCATAGAACACACCAACTAAACTCTAGTCTACTCTTCCACTAGGTACCTAAATACATGAAGTTCATATGTTGAAAGAGAGTTGCATTGCACTGTTCACACTTAGAATGAAGGCTAATATGATGCTGTCATCTGGTAATTGCATGGAGAACTCATAAATCCTAAGCTCAAACAGAACATACAAAGGATGAAAAATAACGTTTTTAGTTGAATTTCTAAAACATTTGCAAGTATCAAAGATGTAATCTCAGTATCTTACCAACAGGCTCTGGCAGAGAAAGATGCTTTCTAAGGCCATCAATGCCAGCAGCAAGTATAGCAGCCAAGCCCAAGTATGGATTTGCACATCCATCAAAAGATTTAATTTCAAAGTTGCTAACCAGACCATCTAAGACCCCAGGTGGGCAAGCACTTCTTAATGGAGCTTCCCTGTTTTCTTTTCCCCAGCACTGATATGCTCCACTCCACGTGTTAGGCTAGTGCAGATAATTAAAAAACAATGATTGGACGATGATACTAGTGCAGATACTCCATAGAAACAAATTGTTATCAAGCATGCAGATGGGATAATAAACAACCTATTTAGTGTAACGCAAGTGTTTCTATTATTTGTATATACTCAACTCAACTCAGCAAGCATTAATCCCAAGTTAGCTGGAGACGGCCATATGGATTCTCTTTTGCTACTCTGGTGTTTCTATTGTTTGTATATCCAAGATGGAATTTCAGAAATACAATCATGAAAGCATTTATTTGGGCTATAGTCTTGTGGAATCTTGTGCAGAATCCTAAATGTGAAAATACTCATGCAAGGCAATAGTTTCATAGAAGACTATGACTAGAGCCCTAGAAAGCTGAGTCCCTATGATCATGAACTTATGAAGATGATGTCAAAGCACATTAATGGGAAAGATCACAAAAAGTAAACACTATCATCAGAATGAAAGAAACCTATTAGGAACTGGTGCTGTGAAGGCCAAAATTGAAGGAAGATGATGAAGAACCCCGGCCATAAACTCCTCCCCAGCAGTTGAAATCCCATGCTGAGAGGAACCACCAGATGCCATGAAAACATTTTCTCCATTCTGCCACAAGCTGATATGAACGTGGGACCCAGAACCAATGTCATCCAACGCATACCTAAGTGAGAAGCAGATATCAGCACACGATGTAGAGCAAGGACCCCTCTAGGCATTTTCTTCATTAATATATTTATATTGCAAATAAGGGGAAATAGTTCTGAATAGCAAAATAGTAGGTTCAGTTACATGAACTATGCTTTAAGTAGTATTTAAAAGTATATGATAGTTATATGATTATCACATTCATGACGTCAATTAAATTAACTGTGTTTTTACCGAGAAGATTTTATTAAATTAGAAGCCAGATTTGCACAAATTTGAGCATATAAAGACCAACTGAAATTCAGCTCTGATAACCAAACATTATATGACAAAACATTGATCAGAATAAAACATTAAACAAGAATGGGCCCTTGGATTAAGATAGAATGATCATTTCAAATGTATATTCATCTTCCATGAGCATCCTCTTTTCCTCAAATTCCAAGAACTGAATGTATACTTTTTTCCATTTTACTTTGTGATGCTACACGATCAAGAAAACATGTAACTATTAATATTAAGACAAAATCAAAAACTTACTTTGGCACAAAGGTTGCCAGTAATCCATGTTTCCTTACAATACCCCTAATAACCTCACGGGCAAAAATCAAGTTGTCAGCAGAATGTATACAATTTGTGTGGCCCAAGGCCATTTCAAACTGACCTTTGCCAGCTTCGGCGTGCAACTGCAGCAGTTTTACAAGCCAAGGAATCAACAAAATTGGGTCATATTTAAGTGAGCGGCAATACATGTAGACATACAAGAGAGTGGAGAAGAGCTTGAAACAAATAATTTAATCAGAAAACCTTTTCTTTTTTGTTTTTCTGATCAATGTGTCAACATTCTGATTTTTTTTTTTATTTCAGAATAAAAAAAAATGTTATTTGAAGTTACCAAAATAGTTATAAAAGGTAACTTATTGTTGCAGTTTGTTTATTAATACACAGTCAAGAACAATCCTTACATAAAGCATGAATTCATAAAACAATTTGTAAATTATGAGCCAAGAGCTGACATCATTAATGAACTTACTGTGTAGGCCAGAACCAAATTTAAACAAGACAACATTCTATCTTGCTATTTACATCTTATGAAATGTTGCACTACATGGAAAATGAGAACATCATGGTTTCCATTAATTTCCACTATAAACTCTTAAGTTTCAAAAGTGTAGTATCACAAATAACCTAAAACTACGCAATGTTGTCTGCTAGCACATCTCTTACCCCCTCAATAAATCCAAATACCCTGTTGTTGAGATTCTGAGACAAGTCAAGCAACGCCCACTTCAGTTTCTCTTTCTTCTTCTTTGTTCTTATTTCTATTTTCTATTTTTTTCTTTTCATTTAGTCAAACACAAGGACTATCAGAAACAGAATTCAAGATCAACAGTAGTAAAAAGAAGCAAGATAAAGTTTTAAAAATTTGAATCATGTAAATCCACTTTCCATCTATTATTAGGGATGTGTATTTTGCCTGCCTGCCAGCTACCCGAACTCAATGGAGCAGGTAATATCCAATCCGATTATAAATGAGGCAAGTACAGGTTTTAGTTTTTCAACCTAAGTTGGGTTCTGGTCGGATGCAAGGATATACAAACCCGACCTGAACCTGATCCAATTATATACTATATATTTTATTAATATTTTTATTATATATATTTATATTTTATGTCATAAATATTTTAAATATTTCATATTTTTATTTATATGATGTAAATATATGCCATATAACATTAAAAAGAAAATGAAACAAAAAAATTAATATTTTTATTTTTAATTAAAATTCTTTTTTTTATGGAAATGTTAAATGGGTGTTGCCCAAGACCCGCCCTGACCCGAGATGGAGTGGACAGCAGAGCAGGTCATTTTTTTCCCTTGTCGGGCGAGGTATGGGTTTTGCAAAAACCGTCCCGTGCCGATCCCTATTATGTTAGTTCAATGTAATATCATGGCAATGCAAATGACCATTTCAATTGTACATTCAAAGGGAAGTTATCACATGTCAAAACTTAGCATGGCTTTGACATGAGAACGGTACTTGCCAAACCAAGTCATTGAAAAAATATACTTTGTATTTTGTTGTGATTTGAGTTCAAGTAGCAGACCCAAAATTTCACGATTAATTGATTAAGTCAGCATAATCTAATTTATCGGAAGTTACTTGAAATTTGAATGTTTACGTAGGCAGCCTCTTAGGTTTCCTACTGCACCTGTTCCACAGTAATATTTAAGGAGTGAAGAGCAGCAACAATTTCTTGAAATATAGGTGCAGCAGCGTCATATCCTGATGCAGAGCAGTAGGATGCCGCGTCAATTGGCATCCATTCTTCCTTCCCTTCCCTGCAAGCATATATGATTTAAGTAATAAATTTCATAGCCTGATTAACTGCTCAAAGGATTTAAGGCAGCATACTTCGACGCACTCTTCAACAGCACAAACTCATTTTCGAATCCTGCATTCATTACCTGAGAATATAGTGTGAGACATTCAGATAAATAACATAAAAACATAAATTTACAAACTTTAAGATAAAATATCTAAACTTACCAAGTTAAATTCATCTTTTAAAACTTTAGAAACCCTTCGTAAGGCTTCCCTTGGGCAATACTCCCATGCTTCACCAGGTTTTAGATGCATGTCAGCCAAAACCATTTCCTCTTGTTTCATCCTATTGAAAAAGAAATGGTATCAATTGAAATAGGTGCCCTAACAAATATACACAGATAACTTGAAACAGACAACAAAAGCATATAAACTGAACATTCAGATGTTAAATAACCAAATAATACCAATGAAGGATCTATAAGCGGTAAAATGTACAAGTAGATAATAGTTAATCAGGACATAATGGCTACATAATATGTTTACAGTTACCCCCATATAAAAGAAATTCCATTTTTATAACTTTCCTCTTCTAGTTGTTTTCCTTTTGATTTAGAAGCAACCCAAAGCTGGCATGAAAAAAGCAGAACACCATTACAGAAAAAGAATACTAACCTATATTATCTTCATGTTGGTCAAGCATAGCATCGACTTTGGTTATGAATTTTTCCAAAAGGTTTTTTCTAGGCTCGATTTCTTTTATTGAGGTTGGTAATCTTATGGCAGAGGTTGAAAACTAGGTGGAGGTCCTTGTGTTTTGGAATTTAGAGTGTTGTTGTTAGACCAAGACAAACTGGGGTGGTTTTGCCATATAGTTATTAGAATATGTGTTATTGGGTTGATGATTATTGTTTCCCACATAATTCACCTATTCTTGCACAAATGGATTTCCCGTTTGGCAATCAATACTCTTATGCCCACTTTTCCCATATTACCCACACAGAGTCCTAGCTTCAAAAAAATGGAAGACAACTTCCTAAGAACTCCTTTTTCCTTACACAAGTTACGCCGCAAGCACTTATTAAAGGCGCAAGGCGCACTAAGGCACTAAGGGCCCCTAGAGCCTAGATGCAAGGCGCAAGGCGTAGGCGCACACCTGAGTAACATGAGGCACAAAAATAAAAAATAGAAAACTTAATAAAGGTTTCAAATCCTAAACACACAACCCTCCTTCTTCCTCTTCTTTCGTTTTTTTGGCAATTTTCTTCTTCTTCTTCTTCTTCTTCTTTGGCAATTTTCATCTTCTTCTGCAATCTTCTTCTTCTTCTTCAGCAATGTTCTTCTTCTTCTTCAGCAATGTTCTTCTTCTTTGGCAATTTTCTTCTTCTTCTGCAATCTTCTTCTTCTTCTTCGACAATTTTCATCTTCTTCTTCGGCAATCTTCTTCTTCTATTTTTTTGGCTGGAGCAGATCCTTTTCTTGCTCTAAATTTCTTTTTTTTTTTTTCTTTTTTACTGCTGGTGCAGATTTATTATTTCCTTTCTTTTGTTTTTTCTTGAAATAATCAAGTATGGTAAGGTCTACCAAAAGTGTTTTTTAATTTTTAATCAATGGTTCAGATTTACTCACACATAAAACAAAAAAAGAAAACAAATATGTAAAAATTATCACAAAGGTGCGCTTTTAGGGCGCCTCGCCTGGCGCCCTAGGCACACACCTTTATAATAGCGCCCGCCTTTGACTTTCTAAGGCGCAAAGATTGGCACCTAGTGTGCCTTGCGCCTCGGGTGCGCCTTTAACAACTATGCATGTGAATGCTTTCAAAGGTGACCCTTTCAAGTTTCAAGCTCTTTCCTAGATTGAAATAGCCTTTCGTCACCTAAAAGAAGTCAGAAATACGTAGCTAGCAGCCACGATTTTGAATCAGAAGAGAGATTTCAAGAAATGGCAGATCTATTCATTGTATTAATAACCAAGCAGGATCTGGTGTATCATAAGGGATTTACCTTTTCTATTAATTCCTACAGATTGGATCAAAAACAATTATTGAAAGAGGTATAGGGCCAATTAGATTTTGAACTGTAGACAAATAAGGTTTCAGTGGTAGTCATGTATATTTTTCCAGGACTTGGTTTTGACTTGCATACTGATCTAATGTAGCCGACTAAATAGAAACCAAAATCAAAGCCACACAACATAGTTCAAGGACCTGGTAATGTTAGTGCTTTTTAATCAAGAGCACACAACAGTAAGGCATTCTCCACTTGATAACTTCTGTTTTCTAGTTACTGTTCACTCCATTGCACATCTGAATTGCTGCTTTGGTCCATAGTCAGTTGATCATACGTGTCTAAGTTAGCTAAATCTGAGTTTTACGGTTTCATAATAACGGTCAGATTGAACCAAGAATGATAAACCCATGCTTCATATAAAACCCGATATCATGGTTGACTATAAGCCTATCAAGAGGTGAGCATTTAATTAATCAAACCAGACAGAATATGTTAGAAATTAACTGTAAACAAATAAATACATTTCAATTTAGTTATTCTGGTTACCAAACCAAGAACCAAATTGCCTAATACCAAAACAGCCTAATTCTGATCATTCTATCAGTTTCTCAACTACAAGCAAATAATGCAAATCCCTACCTGCTGTCCAGACTCCAGACTGGGACTTGATTTGTTAAACTTTTTATAATTGGATTAGTTGTGGAAAACAGGTCCTGCTTTCCAGAAAATTATTCTAAGAAAAATAGGAATTAGAGTTTGGTGTTTGGGGATAAAAATTTTTGTAAATAGAAAATTAGAAATCAATTTTCTAAATTTGAACTAAACATTAGAAACCAAATAAATATTGTTTTCCACAATTGTCTTCGGTAGCTCTAAGAGTGGAAAACATGGAGTTTTCCACTTTTTACATATTTGTTCATGTTACAATGCTGGGATCCAATCCTGGCATCAACATATTTTTCCTTTTAATGTTATTTATTTATTTTTTGGAGATGACCCTTTGTGTCTATATAGATTAAATTATTGACACCTGAAATTAGTTTTATCAAACTTGTTGCTTGGGTTCCAACTTTCATTTTCTTTTTGTTTCATTCTATATATATATATATATATATATATATATATATATATATGTAGTTAATTTTCATTAAAAAGAGTGCACATATAACAAAAAAAAATTCATAATAGAAAATAGAAAATTAGATAAACCAATGTATTTTTTCATCTTCTAAGTTTCCATTTGGAAAATAGAAAATTTAAAAATGGAAACAGAAAATGTTTTCCATAACTAAA
This sequence comes from Omphalea diandra, assembly GCA_949677035.1. NCBI lineage: Eukaryota > Viridiplantae > Streptophyta > Magnoliopsida > Malpighiales > Euphorbiaceae > Omphalea > Omphalea diandra. The sequence continues at coordinate 26,937 of CATIWR010355933.1, forward strand.
CAGGGCCTAATATTCTATGTTTGATATATGACAAACATAATGATGTGTGCAGTAAAACCTTAATCTCTCCAATCAGTTTATGCCAATTCTAAGACCTATTTAAGAGAAAAATTTGTGTATGCAACACATGCCCATAATAGGATTAAAACATGATAAGACTTTGAGTTAGAGATGCCAAGGAGAATAAGACTATGGTAGTTTACTTTCTGGAAGACTTCCATCAAAGAAATGATTTGGCCTATGTTCAGGTTTTGAAGACAGATGTATACCTATGATCTCTACATTTTCATACAGTATCTTTATAAGACAGTAGAAACAGCATCAGAAAGTTATATAGTCCCTATTGAATTCAAAATTTGAAGGACGTCTAGAAATACTTAAAAGGTAAAAGGCCAGTGAAATTCCTTGAGCTAGAAATAGTACCATGGGATTCTCCTTTTAGCTGATAAATCAGGCATCAGCCTGATTTCACCCACTCCAGTCAGATTAGTCTCATCTGCTGGACCATCAACAGCTGAAGTCATTCCCATACTTGCAAAAGTCAAACCAATGCCATTCGTCTTCACAACATCATTGAAGCGTTTTACTGGAACAACCTGAAAAGATGACAAATACAAAATAGATAAATAAATACAACCAAACAGAGTACAGTTAGGGACCATGGGTAATTGCATGCTTGTGGAATGATCTCAAGTGTTTCACATAAATCAGATACCAAAAGAATTGCTGGTGAATTCTCCAAGAATTGCACAATGGAAGAACCAAGCTAAGGAAACAGCAAAAAAAAAAAAAAATTAGAAGTTCAAAGAAAAAGGAACCCACACGGCATCTGTGTTGTCCAGATGCATCCACCCAGATGATACGAACGAGAGAAACACCATCATCTGAAGCACTATTCTCAATGTTCACAGAGTTAACAGATGCAATACTGTTCAAATTAAATGCTTTTGGACCTATATTAATCTTGTATAATTCAATTGCATTTTGTGCTAGGATGCCTTCAGCTGCGTTAATAGCTTCAGCAAGTGTAAGGTCACCATCACTACATGCATCACGTAGCACAGAATAAATGAATTCTCGTGCTTTCTTTGCACCTGTAAAAACAAGAAGAAACAGTTTGAAACAATCACCTTCATATTCATTGCCAATGGCCTTCTAGGAAATATGAAAAACAAAAACAAAAAATTGATAGAAGTAAATGTCTGTCTATGAACTTCAAGCTTAAATAAACCAATAATACAGATACATCTCTGATGATTCCATATCCATATGGTCATCTTTCCAGTAATAATTTTCGCAGTACAAATGGATAATAATAAGAGGTAAGCTAAAATGATTTAGTCATATGCATTGAAGACCAATCACTACACCAGAAAGAGAGTGCAGAAAATACAGATTTGAGATCCATAAAAGCAATATCATTAAGATTGAGTACATATCAAATCAATTAACAAGATCTTAAACAAACCTAAGCAGTGTGTTTCAGGAAAGGCATAGCCATCAGTGCTGAACATAACCTGCAAGTTTATTTATGTTTAGTATCAATATAGTATAAACTAAATAAACAAGACATCAGAAACAACTAATAATAAATACAACAGAAACAGGATGCCACTTAAAAAAAAAAAAACAAATTTTTAAGGGTGGGAGGGCCATTGGAATGCCTAAAAGCCAATTCATTCTAAAACCCACAGACTTAAGCAGTTTGTTTGCATGGAAACACACAGTGTCACACACAAACATGTATAAAATCACATTGCCTTACAGACACATCTACAAGAAGAAAATAACAATATTTGTTGGAATGTCATGGAAAGTGAAGTTACGCTACAGATACTTTAGAAAATCTAGTAAAAACTTACACAAAAATATTTGACCAGAAAATTATACATAAATATGCTTTGTATAAAATCTTCTCTTTCAATATATCTCAACTGGGACAATTATCACCTTATTTATTGGAGCAAGCTCGAGAAGCTCTTTGAGTGAAGATATCATCCCATGGACACTAAGTTTAGGAACAACCAAGCCAAAGTCAAGGTACACCTGAAAGTATAAGCATTGAATTATTTGTAAGGGAACTTACAGGGTAAACATCATGATTATATGCTTGGAAAGGAAAATGATTCACTGTAGACTTATGATTTGACCTGGGGATAGACAGAGGCTAGATATGATGCTTCCTTCGAAAATGGATACGATGCATGCAAAAGAACAATGCGACACTTAGAAAATCTCTCATCTTCAAGAAGTAATCGGAGATGAAGGGGATTAGACAACCGTAGATCCAAATCTTTGTCTCCAAAACTAAATGTGTGAGGAAAGGGTAGCATTAGAGAAGATCAGGATATACACAAAATATACAGACAAATAGATGCTCTTGAATGCAGCTAAATGTAGGAAAAGGAAAAGATAACTTGGATCTTTAGGTCTTGTTAGAGAATCTCTAGCAGTGGACTAAGTAAAGGCTGGTCCATCTGCCTAACTTGGAAGCCAAATGTTGGTATTTCAACTCCAAACAATTCAAGCATAGTTTTCAGCTCCCATAAAAAATATAAAACCAATTAGCTCCAGCTCAGATGGGTGAATTTCAGATTTTTCAATCAACTGCACAAACATCTCAAATTCCAAGTTTTCCAATTCCATTCCCACAGTTCCATGCCATCAATCTTAACATAAATTGAACTATAACTACTCCAAATTTTTCTTTTACCCTGTGTGAATCTGCATTGGTAAGTCAAACTGTAGAGCAACCTCCAAACTTTGTGTGAAAATATAGTCGATCAAGCTTTTATTTGATATGCGAACAGGCTTGCCAGCTGAAAAGAAAAAGGAATCGATTAATAAATCCTCCCATTATTGAAATAGAAAATTACCCATCCAAGTGTGATGCTCACCATGTAAAACTTCAGCAAGACCTTCCTCAGCATCTTTTCTAGTGACATTTGTATTGATTTCAAGGCCACTGCGGTATGCAGCTATGCTTTTCAAGCCAACTATTGTATTAGCAATTGTAATATATTGTAAGGAATTAACTGAATTAGGGAAACACCTCTTATTCTAAACAGAAAATAAGCAGGCAAAATGACCACAACTAATCGAAAGGATATGACCTCAAGTTCCACAGAAAAGTTTCAGTGAACTTATCCAATGTCCAAGTTGATCCATCCAGCATCTCCTGCAAAATACAAAAGAGAAAAATCCTTGTAAACATCTGAATGGAAAGGACGACAGAGATGTTGATAATTGCAGTAAGGGATACTGATTTAAGAATAAGGAAAATTATATGATGAAATTTAATTAAAAAAATATTTGATACTTCAAATTAGAAATAAAAGAACTCAAATTCAAAAGGCTATGAGAATATCAAAATCTGGTTTCAACTGTTGTTCCTTGCCACTGTTAGAAGGCAAGGAACAAGAGTCGGTAATCTTGAAGAGATTATAGGGATTTTCTATTATATATTTTGTTTTTTTACTGAGTATCAGTAATTCTAGACTAGGATGAAATGGGAAATGTGAGGAAATGAGGAAATGGGAAATGTTCCATGGGGAAACGACACTTTATAAAATGTAAGTGAAAAAACATGGAAAAAACACAGAGTTGCCGAAACGCAGAAACGTGCCTGAAATGCGGAAACGTGACCCAACTGAAGTTTACGTGCAACATATATAATCAAGGTAAGCCACCAAATTGGAACTCACTAGACCATGACGACAGAAGGACAGAGTACCCTATTGCTAACCATGTATCAACCCAGAGATTGTCACAACCACTTAAAGCTTTTGTCCACAAGCTATCTTCTAATCTTCTTCCAGGTACAATACACAAAGCTTTGAATGATCCTAAGTGAACCCAAGCCATAACTGAGGAGATTACAGCTTTGCAAAGGAATGGTAAGTGGATCCTCATACCACTACTAGAAGGGAAAAAAAGGGTGGGATGTAAACTTTATCAAGTACAATACAAATGGAACAATAGAAAGATACAAGGCAAGACTTGTAGCAAGAAGATCTACCCAAACATATGGTACAGACTATCAAGAGACGTTTTCACCAGTTCCAAAGTTGAAATACTGTCAAAGTTCTCTTATCTCTTGCTGCAAATTTAGATTGGCCTCTACATCACTTCGATGTAAAAAATGCTTTTTTGCTTGGAGATCTTGAGGAAGAGGTGTATACAGACATATCACCTGGCTTTACTACCTCATCACAACCTGGAACTGTATGTGAGCTGCAGAAAGCATTATATGGGCTGAAACAATCGCCTAGAGCATGGTTTGGATGATTTAGTTTGGCTATGAAGACACAAGGTTTCAAACAGAGCAATTCAGATTTTACTCTGTTTATAAAACATCGGCAAGATAACAGCTCTAATAATTTACGTTGATGATATGATAATTACAGGGAATGACGAGGAGGAAATTCACAGCTCGCAAAAGCACTTGGCAACCGAATTCGAAATGAAAAATCTTGGTGGATTAAATTACTTTATGGGCATCGAAGTAGCTCGGTCAATTCAAGACATTTCTATCGCAAAGGAAATATGCACTGGATTTGCTTGCAGAAACAGAAATTCTTGATTGTAAGCCTGCAGATACACCCATGGTTCAAAATCATGGATTAGGAGAATACTCTAATCAAACACCTACAAAGAAAGAAAGGTATCAACAACTTCTGGGAAAACTAATCTACTTGTCCCATACAAGCCCAGATATTGCCTATGCTGTCAGTTTGGTGAGCCAATTTATGCATAATTCTTGTGAATATCACATGAAAGCAATGCTCCAAATTTTGCAATACTTGAAGTCTTCACCAGAAATGGGACTCATGTTCAAAAAGCATAATCATCCAAATATGGATGGTTATACCGATGCTAATTGGGCAGAACGCAACACTGGCAGAAAATCTACATCAGGGTATTTCACCTTGGTCGGAGGTAATCTAGTAACTTGGAAAAGCAAGAAACAAAAGGTGGTTGCATTATCAAGTGTAGAAGCTGAGTTTAAAGGCATGGCTAAAGAGGCTGTTGGAGAAAATAGGCTACTCATCAAATTCTACAATGAATCTGTGTTGTGACAATAAGGCAGCCATAGAGATTGCTCGGAATCCAGTTCATTATAACCAAACAAAGCATGCACAAGTGGATCAACATTTCATCAAGGAGAAACTTGACACCAAGATGGTTCAATTCTGTTTTGTAAATTAGAAGATCAGTTAGCAAATATGCTTGCAACAGCTGTCTCAAGCCAAATTGTTTACATCTCACTGAACAAGTTGGCATTGGAGACATCCATTCACCAACTTCAGGGGGAGTTTTGGTATGAGTTAGCAATAGAGCCTTCCTTGGAGAGATTATATAGATTTTCTATTTGATATATTTACTGAATATCACCTAGAATCGTAAATATTCGTTCATTTTCTCCTTCCTAGAAGGGCTTCTTGTATTTTGTAGATAATCATTCTCTTGCATTCAAATGTAATATGGTGAAAATATACGGAACCTTTTGACAGTTAATATGTGATCAACTTACATTTTGAGTTTCATAAACCTGGTTTCAACACTTGTTCCTTGCCATTGTCAAACAAGGCAATAATTTTCATTAAAACTCCAAATGCTAAAGTTACTAGAGAGTTGAGTCAGGAAAAGAGAAATAAAACTGTGACCTTCTCTCTTCATTCAACATGAAGGTAACAACCAGGCATAGTTTCCATCCAAGTTGATGAACATTAAATTTTATCACTTTGGTGAAAATGAAAAGTGACCATACCTAAGCATTTAAGCACAATGCAAAACAGAACACATTTTGCAACCCTCTATTGACAATGTTCGTTGTACCTATAATCACAACTACAAATGAATAGTAAACAGAAATAACAGAAGCATCTTACTTTATCCAGAATTTCCTCGGCCAAGCGTTCAATTCTTAGTACCCGACCGACAAATGGAGCAAAACTCTTATGCCACTCAACATCATGCATCTTGTCCAACCTCAACCCATCATCAATGAGTATTGCACAGATCCGAGCAGCTTTAAAGCATTTGGAGCTAATGGATTCCAAGCCTGATGATCTACGATACTCTTCCACAGCTTCCAAGGAATTCTTACACCCATAAAATTCAGCAATTTCCCTCAAATTTCTCTTCAATAAACCAAAAAAAAAAAAAGACTTAAAAAGTCAAAAGCTGTAGGAGACCTGAATATACAAAATCACAACACATAATTTGGTAGGATATAATCAATTATAATAGAATAAAATCAATAAAATTTAATTTAAATCAACTAAAACTTCGTTTGATAACTTTATATTCAAAAACAGCATGCCAAATATAGCCTTAATTCAAGGCCAAAATATGATAATTTTTTCTGTATACATTAACAACCCCAAGCTGTAGAACTAACAGTTATAAACTATCATTGAAGAAATATTTTTAAAAAAAAAGATAATCCCATTTTACAATTATTAATTGATGAGTCAACAGATACTAAAACACAAACATTAACAAACATGAAAATATCAAAAAAACACAAAAGTGCAGGTACAAATCAATCAACCATTAATTACATTCAGTTCAACAACAAAATATCAATGCCTCTTACAAAAATCACTTTTTATAAATAAATTACGACTGCAATGGCTAATAATATACCACTAACTATCATCCAACAAAAATAAAAGTTAAAAGCCTACCTACCTACCAAATTAATTAGATAAGATCAATGTCTGTACATATAAAAAAATCAACCATTAATTGCATTTAATTAAAGGCTCAATTACTTTAAAAAACCCAAACTTTTATGTGAATTTTCAATTATATCCAAAACTTCTAATTTTATCAATTATATCCTAACTTAAAGAATTGATTTCAATTGTACCACAAGTCAAAATCAAAATTTAGTAAAATGCATATTTAGACTCAATTGACCGTTATACTTTTTTAATTAGTTCAATCAAATTTAAAATTAAGTTTATAGCTTAATTAATATGATACTTTTATTTTTTATTCAAATTATCTTATTTTTACTTAATTAAAATTTATTATATACTTTTATATGATAAATTTTGATTTTATATTTAAATTAAAAAATTTTAAATTTTAAAATTTAAATCTATAATTCATAAAATCTTTCAATCTCTCATTTAAAAAAATTTCTCTCAATCTCTCCTTAAAAAATTAATTTTAAAATTTTAAATAATAAATTATTTAAACCATTTAAAATAAAACTTCTAAAAAATATTGAAAAAATAAATTACATGAACTTAATTAAGATGATATTTTTATTTTTTATTCAATTTAATCATATTTTTACTTAATTAAATTTATTATATACTTTTATATGATAATTTTATATTTAAATTTTAAAGTTCAAAAATTTTTAAAACTTAAATTTATAATTTATAAAATATCTCATTTAAAAAAATTTAAAACTTAAATTTTTAACTTATAAAATATCTTGATATCTCATTTTTAAAAAATAACTCTCAATCTATTCTTAAAAAATTAATTTATACATTTTAAATAATAAATTATTTAAATTAAAAAATTTTAAAAAATATTTGAAAAGTCAGTTACATGATATAAAACTGAGAATTCTTAAAAAACTTATTCTTGAAATAAAAATTAAGGATTTATTAATTTATTATTTAAATATATAAAGATAAAAATTTATAATTTAAAATGTGAAATTAATATAAAATTAATCATTTAGCAATTAAAATAAAAAAATTAATATTTTTATGAAAAATTATTTAAATTGAGTAAAAAAATTAAAAATATAGTAATTTAAACATAATTTTGAATTTGATTAAATTAATTAAAAAAGTATAAAAATTAATTAAATCTAAATATACAGTTTATTAAATATTGATTTTGATTTGCGTTCAATTCAAATCAATTTACTAAGGTATAATCGACAAAATTACAAGTTTTGGATGCAATTGAAGGCATAATTAAAACATGAAGTCAGCAAAAAAAAAAAAGGAAGAACGACAAGTGTAGGTAGTAGAGACAAAGTAGAATCACCTTGAAGGAGAGCGAGTGAGGAGCGAAGGACAAGGCGTCGGCGTCGGCGGCTTCAGTAAAGCCGTTGATGAAAGGGAAGGAGGAATCGACGGCCACGATGTTGTGGGCGTGAGCGTCGATTAGCTCTACCTTCTCTATCGCCTCTTTTAGCTCTTCAAACTCCATTTCCTTTATTGTTCTTTTTCTCTTTTTTCTTTTTTTTTTCCCCTGTTGTCTTTTTAAATTGTTCAGCTCTGCTATATGGATGAGCCCAAACATCGAGGTGCCTGAATTTGACTATTTATGGCACACTGGAACTGACTCCGCTGCTAATGCAGAGAAAATCAATAAAGACATCAATTTTTTTTTCGCGGGAACAGTAATTTTCTAGTTTTTTCCGTTAAAGACGAATTCTTTTAAATCTATGTTCGGGAAATTGTTTAGGGAGAAAGGAGATAAAGAAAAAAATAAATTTATTTTTTTATTTATTTTCTTTCTCCAAATCATAAAAAATTATTTTTTTATTTAGAAAATAAAACTTGAAAGAAACGAAATTATTGTCTTAAATATTTATTATTTTATCATTTATTGAAGAAAATAACACAATTTTCAATAAAAAGGCATAAAGCAGAATTATAAATTTATATAAACTCATCTTAAATTCCCATATTTTTTATTCATTTTAAAGGGAAATAAAGAAGCTAAAAAATAAGTGTAATTTCCTTTCTTTTATATTTTATTTTTATTTTTCTTCATTTCAAATATAGAATAAGCGTTTTGACTATATTAACAGATATTTATCTTTCTTCATTTCAAATATAAAGTAAGGGTTTTGACAATTATTACAGATATTTAAAAATTGTTTTTTATTTTAAAATGTTTTATTATATAACAATTAAAAAACATGAAAAATCATTATAAATATTATTATAATATTATTATTATTTTTTTAAATAAAAATATAAACTTTGAATATTAAAAAAATACTATTGTAATGGCGCAATAGGTACAAGCGATCACTTCAGTTTTATCATAAAATAGGTTGCGTCGTTGTTGACGGTGCATTTTATATATATTTTTTACCGTTAAAATTTTATAAATTAAAAAAATAATATTTTTTATAGTGTATTTTAAACAATAAAAAATATGTCACTAATATTTTGTTTATATAAATTAATTTTTATAAAATAAATAGAGCCTCAACACAAACAATATATTATCTTCTATCCTTTTTGTTTTTCAAATGTTACTAGTTTTTTCATATTACTTCTGCTTTAAAAAAATAAAAATTCATGCATGGATGGATGAAAAATAAGCCTTTTTCTACCTAGGTTTTAGGTTTTTATTTCTTCTTCTTTTTTTTTTTTCAAACTTCTTTTTTTTTCTTCCTAGGTTTTACGTTTTTATTTATTCTTCTTCTTTATTTATACGAGCCAGCGTGTGTAATCGAATTATAATGAGATTGAAATACTATTAAATTCAACTTAATTATAAAATTTGATTTGAATTGAATCAAACTTTGTTTTTAAGTTTTAATTAAATTTTACAAAAGTTTTAAATTGAAAAAAAAAAGCTTACATAAATTTTTTTGATAATTTTAAAAATATTTAAAAAAGTTATATTGATTTTCAAAATTAAAATTGACTTTATTCAATTTAATCGTATAAAATATATTAAAATAAAATAATAATCATTAAAAAGTCAATTATACTAACAAATTTATTAAGTCAAATATTTTGATATTTAAATTTAACTTATTATTTTACTTGAGAAGATCAAATTCAAGCTTAATTTAAATATTGAATAACTCACAAGTTTTTTTTGACTCATTTATAACTTTAGCTAGAAAATTATAGTTATTTGTTTTATTTTCTTTTTGACATCGTCTTTTTTTTTTAATTTTCATATTCTCTAAAAAAAAACTGCTACAACTCGTATTGCTACCTAAGGGTGAACAAACAGACGGTTTGATTTTTTACCAAATTTGAATAAACTAAATTTTTTATACTTATAACCGAACCGAATCAAAATTTTTGAAAAAATCAAAATGAACGAACCGATTAAATCAAAATTTATGTATCTATAAATCGAACCAAATCGATCTTCTAAAAAATTCTGTTCAATTTGGTTTGTTTTAATTAAATTACACGTATTTTAAATTTGATTTGATTCAAATTGTTTTGATTTATTTATGACTTCATTCCTTCAGTTTTTTCGGTTTTCTATCTAAAAAACCAAATTAAAAACCAAAAACCAAATTTTTTTAAAATTATAAACGAACAAATTGATTTTATTAAAAAATTAAATTGAACCAAACTGAATCAACTCAATTAGGTTGATTTTTCGAATCAGTCCGATTTTCTGCTGCTACCCAAAAAAACAATCCACCATATTAAAAAAAAAACTGCAGCAATAAAGCTGACCTGCCCCGTTCAAAACGAATAGCCTTGTCGGACCCAAACATATATCCAAAATGCGGTCCACACTTGACCCATGCCCGCTGCTCCTCTCATCTAAACTTAAACGGATCGAATTCGACGGAAAACCGAACTCTTTAGTATTAGCAGCGCAGCACGGAACTTTACTTGATAATCTCATCTGGTCAGGCACACAAATTTTTTCGTTTTTGTCTTCATTCATCCTCTACGGAACTTTACTTGATAATCTCATTTGATCAGGCACAAAAGTTTTTTCCTTTTTGTCTTCATTCATCGTCTGCCGCAATAAAAAACAAGCGTTTCATCTGCATATTTTATGGTTTTTTGAGTAAATGGCATCAGCTGTTTTCATCAGGACTCTATTGGGTCACCGCTTGATTCACTCCACTAATAAAGCTCAAATTTTTACTTCTCTTTTTAATGTGAGTTCTATAGTACTTAGTTTTTGAGTACTTTCGCATGGTTTTTTATTTTGATTATTGAGTGCTCAAGTTTTGGTGTAAAGTAGGGATTTTTTAGTATGGATTATGCTGTCTGATGAAGTTTGAAATTTAAGCTTCTGTTTTGGATAAATTTTGCGACTTTTCGCTGTGACCAAGTTTGCATTGCTTGTGTTAAATTTATTGGTACAGAAAGCTGATTGCTTTGGGCTCTGTGCACTTTCAATTGCTTTTGTTTAGTGGACTTCGGATAATATTCTGTTAATGCTTATCAATTAAGTGTGAGGTTCTGTTACTTTTGTACAGTGGATTATCAGCCAACTTTTGTTTTGACGCAATAGAGCGTGGGGGATAGCTCAATATGTTCTGCTCCACTCTTGCGTGCAAAGGATTATGCATTAATAAATTTCGTTGTTTGTTTAAGTTTTACATAGACTTTTAATTCTTTTTTTTTTTTTTTTCAGTTTTGATTTCTGTTGATTAGAGTAAATTGGTGAAATAGCGGTTATTATGGCAATACTTGGAGCTCTTTAGGAGCGTAGTTTTCTATACTCTAATGTAGGCTTGGTAAAAGTAATTAGCTTGATAATTATATTGTTTTTCTTTGAAATGATGTTGTTTGTCTTGATAATTAGCTTTCCTTCTGATCTTTGGTGTCTATATAATTTATGTTGCTCTCAGAAGAGACCATTTCACAAACGAGCGGACCCTGTCTACATATCATATAAGACATCTGGTTGGATTCCACGAGTTATGGCTTCCTCCGTGATTGGCACAAAAGCTAATTTTTCTACACAATATTTGTCTCCCAGTGAACCTGTTGTATCTGTTGATTGGCTCCATTCAAATCTCAGGGAACCTGATTTGAAGGTACCCACCATTGCTTGGCTTTTCTATGTTCTGTCTGTTACTCTGTTTTTTTTTCCCCCAATACTCATTTGGATGTTTAGGAACGAGTGACTTCTTTTATGATTCAGGGGTTATGCTATAATTCTTAGGATTATGGAAGTGCACTAAGTATATTTTAGTTAAAAATGATTTTTGAACTGTCAAAACTATGTTGACTAGAAAATTTCTTCTAGCTTTTGTTAACATAGTCTTTGTTTGCAAATATGTGAGTGCCTGCACAAAGTGTGCATACCATATATGCTGTAAATGTATGTATCAGTTGTCTTTGTTGCCCATTTGCCTTAGTTGCTTTTTGTTTTTCTCTTTCATTCTCTTTCTTTATCATAAGAAATGAGATGAAAAGACAGTGTTAAAGGACAACAAATGAGTACCACTGCCACCCTATACAAAGAGGAAGTTATCTTTAGTATGTGCTCGCAATTAAGGCCTTAACATTGCTAGCTATAATCACTCTTTTGATTTCCCTGTCTGAGTTATAAATCCGAAACAATTGCATTGTGTGACCATAGAACTGAAATTAAAAGGTCTTGTGTTGGTGTGTCTGGCCTTTGCCTTGCAATATGTTCACTTTTGGATCTGTTGGCTAACAAAAGATATCACATCTATTTTGAGATCAATGTGGCTAATGAATTCATGCATATTATTACAATATTATCTGTTTGTTCGATTTATTTTGATGGAAGTTTAATTTAAGTACATGTATTTTAGTCACTCTTTATATCCTGTACAAATTTTCCTTTTCTATATCAGGTGTTGGATGCATCCTGGTACATGCCAGATGAACAGAGGAATCCAATTCAAGAGTATCAGGTATCAATTGATTTGATTTGTGTGAAGACATCTAAAGTTTTGAATAATTTTTTATTCAAATTGTAGTAAATTTTCAATAAATGAACTTAATATATGTTACTTAAATTCTTAAAATTTGTAAGATGTCCATATGTTAATGTCGAATCCACTTAAAATGTTAACCGTCATTCATTCTGGTCATCTAATGTCTTCTCTGCATAACAGGTTGCTCATATTCCTGGTGCCCTTTTCTTTGATGTGGACGGGATAGCAGATCAAACTACAAAAGTAAGATATGATCTATTCATTTGTTTTGAACATATAAATAATGTCATATCTTCTCTGTGGTACTGGTATATGAAATAATTTGCATATCACTTCTCAGTGATATGTATTTGTTGTCTGCACTTCCTCCTCTCATTTGTTCTTTCTTTGTTCCTTGGCTTGGTTTAGAGTAAGAATCCCTCGTATTGCCACTAACGATATGATTTCTCATTAATTATCTTTGAGATAAATGTAATATAACTTCTCGCTATCAGCTTGATAAATGCAGTTCAAACAAAATGTTTAAAGTAATTCTCTGCCTTATGTTGCTACCATTAAAATTTCTAGCTAGATGCACTCATTTTGTCGTGTGATGTAAATTATTGATTCTATGATTTTTATTTCTCTGATTATGTGAAAATATAATGACTTTGTATTAGTTACCACACATGTTACCCTCCGAAGAAGCTTTTGCAGCAGCTGTTTCTGCTCTTGGAATTGAGAATAAAGATGGGTTAGTTGTTTATGATGGGAAGGGAATTTTTAGTGCAGCTCGTGTGTGGTGGTGAGTTGTGGAGTTGAAACTGTGTCAAATTTCTATGGACCCATGTACATTGCTTATATTATGCCACTAATCTAATAATTTCATCTGTTTTTAAATCAAATGAGAAGGATGTTCCGAGTCTTTGGGCATGACAAAGTTTGGGTGTTAGATGGAGGCCTTCCGAGGTGGCGTGCATCAGGATATGATGTTGAATCTAGTGCTTCTGGTGATGCCATCTTGAAAGCTAGTGCTGCCAGTGAGGCAATAGAGAAAGTATATCATGGCCAGGCAGTAAGTTCTCAAATTATATTATATATTTTAAAATTCCAAATCATTCTTTTACATATTAATTTTTCAATCAAGCAATTGTTGTTGCCATATTGTGTATTAAAGGAGATTGATTAGGTACTTCAACCATTCCAAAATTAGTCTTAATTTTCTTTTGCATGCCAAAGTTTAAAATTGTACAGTAATTGGCAACATTACATATTGTTGGCCCATGGGGGGTGAAATTTATTTTACCAATAGAATAAATGACTAGGCAGAAGGTTTACATTCACATCTACATTAAATAAAATGTTGATGGTGATTTGGTGATTGGTGCCCTTATTTAGGATTCATCTTGTAGTAAGCTTTTTAAATCCTTTCGAAATGTGTAGAGGGCTGGCCAATTTCCAAAAATATAAGGTGGTCTGTTTTCCCTATAGCAGGTTAGAGCAGCTGGCTGGACCTGACCCTGAGAATTGGTAGGAAGAAAAATGAATTGCTGCTGAGGAACTTCTTGTTGAATGGCCTTTGTTCTATCAAGTCACTGGTTTACAAATAATCCTTTCGTATGAACAACTCTTTAATTGCAATTTAAAAAAGTTAGTTCTTTTATCTTGTTCTGTGTGTGTGTGCGCGTGCGCGTGCATACAAATGAAAAAAAGAAAGATCTTATTTATTTCTATAGCATACAGATAGTGAAATTAGTGTAACCTTTACCTTGTTGGTGCGGACTGGCACTTGGGTAGTTATTTGGGTGCAAGTCCTTACTTTCATTACTACATGATGCTAGCATGAAGATTTCTCTCTGCCTATTTTTTGGAATAAAAGAATGTGGCTTGGTTACATTTGAATCTCATGTATATCTCTACTGCAGGTTGGACCAATCACATTCCAGACAAAGTTTCAGCCACATCTCGTCTGGACACTTGTGCAGGTTGTTTAGTTCCATCAATTGCTGTTTTAGTAGCATGTCTCTAATTTCATTTCAATTATATGCACATCATATACTGCCTCTGGGATATTTCCAGGTCGAGAAAAACATTGAGGAGAGGAGTCACCAACACATAGATGCCCGTTCAAAGCCCAGGTATTCTTTATAATGATATGTTTAGTTGTAATAAATAATTTTTTAGTAGCATGTCTCTAATAAATAATAATATTTGCCCGCGGCAGTGAATGTGGATGCATCATTTTAATACCTGATGCTTTCAGTCTTTTTGAATTTAAATGCCTATTGAATAGTTAGTATGACTGAGAACATCTAAAGCAGTGACTACTAGTGTTGGGTTTGAGACTTTTTAATTATAATTAGCTTTCATTTAGAAAGAGCTTTAAGACATTACCATTTTATATACTCTTAGACAAATTTGCTACATATAATCAAGATGATGTTCCTTGTCACATAATTTTTTGTGGATGTAAGCATGGTGAAATTCGATGCCCAAGAAATATCTGAGGAAGTGTGGATTGAGCTCACCTTAAAATAGGAAAGCTAGGTTTTTTTTTATGCTGTGGATTTGAACAATTTCCTTTTCAATAAATTCTTATGTTGACATGTTTGTGGGTTGTTTTTTTTTTTTTTTTTTTTTTGAGAATAGTGAACTGAATTTTTAAAAGATGTTTGTGGATGATGTTTGGCACGAAATTGATGCATAGATTTGTAGGGAATAGGTGATTGGGTTAGTAGATATTGAGAATACATGAAATTTTGCTTCTTTGATTATCTTTAGTAGTATTTTTTTTCTGTTATGATTTGATAATTAAATGTAGCACTTGCTTCCATAATTACTAAAAATACGTATATGTATAAAAATAATAATTATAATTTATAAGCAAACCCTATATTTTTTTATTACAAGTTTCTCCACGTTTTGTTTTCTATATTTTTTTTGTCGTTTCTACGTTTCCTTGTTTCCATTCCTATGCTGCATAGTCATGCACTTGAAGAGCATTTTTGGAAATTGGAGGAAAATTAACTCTCTTATTCACACCCCCCACCCCCCCTCCCCAAAAAAAAAAAATCTTCCAAACGAGAGATCTCACCTAAATTCACCTAGGAAGAAGTGAAATACCCTCATTTTGAGGTGTTGAAAAATCTATGAATTGCAATCAGACATGGGCACAAGGTACTTGGATGAAAATAAATTATAGGTTTGGAGAATTGGACATTGGTACTCCTGTTTACCGGTTTTGCATTATAGATGTGTTTGGACTTAAGGCAAAGCTATATGCTTATCAATTTCTATGTTCAGCCCTCGTTTTCTTATTTGAATCTGATGGAATAATATACAATGACGTAATACCATTTTATCTGTTGCGTGCTAAACACCTCTTCACTCAATTATGTCTAGTATTGTGTATGTGTTATTTTTTGTGGCCTATGTATTGATGATTTATTCAAGGCTGCTGCGTCCGATTTTGATGCATTTATGTATACTTTCTACGGATGTGTTGCATAGACTTAACTTCTTGTTATGTCCTTGGTTAAATGTTGGTTGATGATATATTATTACATGCATAAAGTGCATGTGAATAGCAAGAGAATGCTAAGAACAATGTATGGTGAAATGATAATAGAATAAAGAATAAACGGAAATTGAACTCATATGACATAAGTCTGATTTCAAAATAAATTATTATTTTTTTTAAGGAAAAGAGAATTGCACACATTGACATAATCTACATCAATGAGTTAAGACCTGCTCTAGCTGGAAAGAGAATATGCACAAGTAACCCATGAAGCGTATATTTTAAAAAGTAAATCAGATCTTGTTGCTGGCGAAACTCCTCCTTGGATATGATGGAGATCTAGTTCTCTTGCAGGTTTGATGGAGCTGCACCAGAACCTCGTAAGGGAATAAGAAGTGGTCATGTACCTGGCAGCAAGTGCATTCCATTCTCCCAGGTAAAAATTTGACTTTATACCACCTGTGGGTTATTAATCTTTGTGTATGAGTACAGCTTTTTGATATGACGTGCTTTCAACATTGTTCGTCTTTCTTCCTTCCATCATCATCGCGATTATTGTTCCTTTACAGATGTTGGACGCCTCACTGACACTCTTACCAGCCGATGAGCTTATGAAACGATTTGATCAAGAAGGTGAGGACTGTCATCTTTCTTTCCATTTCATTTAACCTATTTATATTTTTTATTTTTTTCAAAAGTTTATTTGTAGAGGCTGTTTTAAACGAACCATTTGAATTCTCTAATCCATGATGGAATGCACGATTTGTCAGGTGGGTTTATTTGGTTAGGATTTCTAGGAAAGTTGTAATTGCATAGTTATATTTTGATTAGAAGTGCTTTCTTAAATCACCGTTGTTCTACAAGCAATAAATGCTTTCTTAAATTACTGTTGCGCTTCACAAATTAAGTTGTGGTGGAGAGCAATTTACTGGTTAAATTTTAGCTCTGGTTTTGTAGTTTCTCTGTTGTTATCACCATTTTCTAACCTGGATTGGGTTAATGCAGTACTGGCTTGCATGTTAGATTGAAACTTGTATGTGGTCAGACATGCTAAATAATCAATTTTGGAAAACCTATTTTCAACCTATGGTTGACCTGTTTTCTGATTCCAGAAAATCCAAAAATGCAAGACTTGGGATTTAAGGAAACTTGTGATCAACAATACCAACACGCTATTAATTGTGACATCTGTTATATTCCAAAATTTGAACTTAACAAAATCTGTTTTACATGTTTATTAAGATTGACTGTCCTGAAAGTGTGATGAACTGTACCAACATGCTACATTGAATTATAATAACTAGTTTCCAATAATTTGTATGCTAGTGGGCTAACCTTTGTCTCTTGGTTGCCAATAGTTTAGCGACATCACAATATATCTTTTTCTACAGGCATCTCTGTGGAAAGCCCTGTTGTTACTTCTTGTGGGACTGGCGTGACTGCTTGCATTCTTGCTTTGGTATTTATCCTGTTCTTACCATGCCCTATTGCTAGATTTCACCTTGTCGGTTTCGTTTGATTCTCTTAATCTAGCGCCATAAACATATGCATGCATTGTTCCAAAAAAATAAAAAATAAACAAGTGCATGGACGCCTACACGAAAACACATATATACACACTATAATAAAAAAAAGGATATGAAAGTTCGGTGATGAATGGGGATTTTTTGCTCATAATGATGTTGTAAATGGATTATTCTACTTACTGAGAGTAAACATAACTGTCAACTATTACCAAACTCTTAAGAATTCTTCCACCAAATGGCATGATGAATGAAAATATTAGAATATTCTATTCTTGATCTGTTCCGCTGCAAATATTCGCTGCACAGAAATTCTGTGAAAGATGAAATCTTCATGCTCGTGTCTTTCAGGGTCTGCATCGACTTGGGAAGCAAGATGTTGCAGTCTATGATGGATCTTGGACTGAATGGGGAGCTAATCCTGATACACCTGTCAACACTTCATAAATTGGAAACTTGACAGCAACGTTTGTCGCACTAGCCTGTGCCCTGTTCAATTCTCTGATTGTGAGGAAAGAGATTGTATCTGAACAGTTGAATAACGACGTGCCATTTTTTTTTTTCATATAATTTTAAACTTACACTTTGTCCAACGTGGAAATTTCTTGATCTGAACTCCCTGTATTAGAAAATATTGGCATCAAATTATTCAAACATCAAAAGAGCGTCTGATAAGGGATGTGAAATAAAACTGCTTTAGGAACTGGATTTGCCCACGCTGTATATTAAGCACATGAATTGGCTGTTGGGAGTCAACAGTGACATTGGCTTTCTCTCCCACACCTACCAAAAACAATTGTTAGGAAAAAATGAAGAATTGAAAATTATTTTTCTTATAAAACTGTTCTGGAAATAATGACATTTTTTTCTCCAAAGCGCTCAACCATTTTTCCAAAAAAAATAGTGTATTTATTTATGGAACTATCTGTGGCAAGAAAGTTATTGAAGGACTCACATGAGCTTTTCGTGAAGATTTCTTGTGAGGCTGAATTGTGTCCAAAAGATAAATGAGTTTATCATAATGCCAGAAAAAGAAAAGGTTTATTGTTTCATGTATGTATCGTTATGATTGCGATGAAAAGATCAGCCCCTTTTTTTTAAACTAAACAAGAACATACAACCTTGCAAAAACAAACTCGAGATACCAACGGGTAGAGGTGAGCAAATGGTTGGTTCAGTTTTTATCAATATCAAATAAATTGAATTTTATATATTTAAAATCAAAACTGAATCAAAATTTTAAAAAAATCGAATTAACCAAATCGATTAAACTAAAATTTATAAGTCTATAAACCAAACTGAATCGAACCTATAAAAATTTGGTTCGGTTCGATTTGATTAAATTAAATATATTTTAAATTAGATTTGATTCAAATTAGTTTAATTTATTAATAATTTCAATTTATTTGGTTTTTTATCTAAAAATTGAACTAAAACCAAAATTTTTTTAAAAGTAAAACCGAACCAAACCAATTTTATCAAAAAATCAAACTAAACTAATTCAATTCGATCAATTTTTTAGGTTCAATCAGGTTTTTGCTCACCCCTACTAGCGGGGTGGAGAGGCTCAACTAGTGCCAACCTAGAGGGAGCTTCATAGAATAACCTCCAAAGTGTGTGTGTGTGTGTATATATATATATATATATATACATGGTGGATCAAAAGCCTCACTAAGAAACTACCATTATTTGAGCTAAAATTGATAGCTAAAATGTAAATGATTCTAATAAGTACACTAGTTATCAAGTAATAAAAAGATATCATTTTCATGAGAAATTAATAAAATAAGTATTTAAATTGTAATTAGGCTTTAACTATTTAGACAATTGAATTTAAAAGAGTAATTAATTACGAAAATCGAAAATAAATAAATTACGAAGATTTAAAGACTAAAAACAAATAAAATGAAAGTAATAAATAATTAAAATTGTAACCATCAAAGAACTAAAATTATTGATCCACCGAACCACTCTAATATATTTCAATTAATTAAATTCAATCAAAATAATTTATTATTTTCATAAACTGAGATTTTTCCTAAATTCGCTTAATATCCCTTCCGAGATATATTAATTCTACTTCTATCAAGTAATTTTTAGATCTCTCAATAAAGTTCTTGAAATAGAAAAAACATTAATCTCTGTGAAAACCTATAAAATCAAACGAATCATGTACATATATTTTTATATACCATTCAATTCACACTGAATTATTTGATCAGTTATGCAAAACGTTTTCTCAATTCATTCATACAAAATAAATCAATCAAGAGAAAATCAATATCTCAATAGCATTAAACATAATAATTCATGAACAATATGAAAATAAAAATTAAATTGTTGTTGTGATAAGACTTTTTATACCTTAATTACAAAAAAATTAGTTCATGAATACAAAAAAAAAAAAAGAATTAGAAAGAAGAATAAAAGGAAATACAATTATGATTTCATAATGGAAGAGAAAAATATCTTCAATTGAGATTGGTTGCCTTCTCTCACTTACTTTTGAAGTTTCTCCTCTTTGCAAGAAAAAATACTCCTATTTATAGTACAAAAATATCTCTAAAAAATCTTTCAAAAATCTCATAAGATAAGATCTTTTATAAAAATTAGACTGAAAACTAGCTTCTTATTCTTCTAAATTTGTCAATCTCATATTGGCAATCTGTGTTTGCTCCTTACCGCAAACTATATTTCACATCTTTTTGCCCAAAAATTAAAGAATTTTGCAAATTGAAGTCTAATCTCTCATTTTCAACTCTAATACACTTGAAACATTAAATTTAAATTTCTCAAATATAAAATTTAATTAAGATTTAAAAATTAGGCACAAAATAGGAGAAAATCACCATAATTAAAATATGAACTTTTATGCCTTATAAAAAATCTAACATTAATATATTAGAAGTTCATGTGTTAAATTTGAAGAAAAGAAACTCTCAAATCTAAGAGAACTCTATATTACTATAATGAAAAAAAAACTAAAAAACTGGAAATACTAGTAATAAAGAGATCAGTTTCTAGCAAAAAAAGATCAGAAATGGCCTCTACTCTGTACCAGATCTGTTAAAGACGTGAGGAAGCAAGATAAATGACAAAGAGAGAGAGAAAACCTTGCTGCCCCTCAACTCTATTATTATTTTTAATATATTATTATTTTATAAAAAATTATTATCAAAAAAATAAAATAATAAAAATAAAAAATTATTATTAAATTAGTATAATAAGTTTTAATAATAATATAATTTTTATAAACAACAAGAAAATTCATTGTTTCATTTTTTATTTTTTATTTTATTTTCATAGTATATAGAAAATTAAATATTGATAATTGTGAATGTGAATAATTTTCTATATTTATTTATATGTGAAAATTTTTTTACATTATTAAACTTTCTAAATTATTTTTTTGTGAATAATTTTCTATATGGTTAAATTTTTTAAAATTAATTTTATGTGAAAATTTTCTATATTACTAAATTTTTTATATTTTATTTTAGTTAATTGAGAAAATTAAATATTTAATTATTAGCGTACTTGTCACATGTCAAAATTAAAACATATTGATTGTTACTTGTCAAATATATTATGTTGCTAATATAATTACTTAATAAATGGAAAATACTCAATTAAAACTAAGTTTAACACTGAAATTTTCTACACTAGTTGGAAACATATGCATTTTGCAATATAATTATAATAATAAATTTTAAATAAATTAGTTATTTGAACGGTTAATTACTATTTTATAAAAACACTATTATCAAACAAATAATAATGAAATAAATTTCTCAACATTTGTAATTATATACGAAAATAATTGTAATAAAAGATTGTCTATTGATGCATATTTTCAATCTTATGTGATACAATTTTTAAGAGAAAAATTATTAAATTTGAATGAAATAATTCATAATAATCAAACAAACAATATTAAGTAATTCATAATTAAAAATAAAATTAACAAATAATTACTAATTATACATATATATGTGAGATATTTATAGTAAATAATTATCTATTGATTCATATTTTCAATTTTCTTCAGTATAATTTTAAGAGACGATTTATTAAAATTAAATGAAATAACTTCTGACGATCTATTATACTGCCACTAATTTTTATATACTCATAATTCTGAATAATCAATAGAATTAATTTAAATATTGACTTTCTATTTAAAATTTTTACTTTTTACATTTTCTATAATTTCTTGTTTAGAAGTTGCTAAAATTTTTATTTTAAAATTTTAAAATTTTCTTTTCAAAAATTTTGATATGATGTTAGGTTCCTATTTAAGAATTTTTACTTTTTAAAATTTTTAATTTCTTTTTTAGAAGTTATGTTTACATGGCAATTATTTTTTGTAATTTCTTATTTATAAATTTTTTTCATATGATATTTTTCTATAGTTTAATAAAAAAATAATGATAAATAGTTATATTATGCATAATTATTTGACAAATGGTAAGCAATTGCTTAAAACTAACTAACACTGAGACTAAAATTAATAATATATGTTGATTGTTAAACTTCATAAATTATTTTTATGTGAATATTTTTCTATATTATTAAAATTTTTAAATTGTTTTTCTGTTAAAAATTTTATATTGTTAACTTTCCAAATTATTTTTGCATGAAAAAATTTTATATATTATTAAATTTTTTTATTTTCTTTTGATCAATTGAGAAAACTAAATATTTAATTATTAGTTTAATTACAACATGAAAAAATAAAAATATGTTATATTGTCATTTGTCAATTACCTAATAAATAGTAAATGCTCAATTAATACTGAATTTATGACCATAATTAATTATATATATTAATTAATTCTATTGTTCCTCAATTAATCCCAAAAAAATATAAAAAAATTTAACAATATAGAAAATTTTTCTTCTAAAACTGATTTAGGAAGTTTAACAATATAGAAAAATTTTATCCTAAAATCGATTTAGAAAGTTTAATAATATAGGAAGAAATTCTTTATATTGTATTTTTTGACTTTAAGCAAGAAAAAAATTAAAAGAATAAAAAATAAATGACTAGTAAAAAAGTAAAATTATGAATTTTTTTACTTTATATCGAAATTATTATAATATTAAAATTTATTATTCTAATTTAATTATATTCTTTTATTTTATTATTTTTATTTATATAAATATCTAATTAGATAATATTTGTTTATAAAATAATTATTTGTATATTATTTTAATTATTCAATTAATTAATTACTTGATAAAAATAAATATTAAATTTATTTAAAATTTATTATTATATTTATTCTGTTAATATATGAATTTACAACTAATTTTATAAAACTTTTAGATTATAATTGGCACAGCTCGCATATATGAATTTACCGCAAATGAAATAATTATTATTTTTAAATTTACAACAATTCAGCATGAAATCTAAATAAATAAAAAAATATATATAATTAAAACATATAATCCTGCTATAAAGGAAAAAAGAGACTGTTATAAAGAAAAATAACTCATATGCCAAAGGTTAAAAGAATCCTATCATACTTAGACATGTAAACTTTGAAATTTTGACATATTTAGGTTTTACTTTTCTCTTTTATATGCATCTATTTTCTAGATAGTCGTATGAATTATTGTACCAACAAAATCAAAACTCAATTTATAATTATAAATTATAATTATGAAATACCTTTTAAATGTTTTTCATCTTGAAGTATTCGAACTCAATAGTATATTTTGTATAAAGATTTCTCATTAATAAAAGGTTTATTGGTCACAAAAATTTAAAAATATATGTGTTTTGATCATTGTGTTCAATTTTTTTATATTTAGGTAAATTTAGCTAAATTTATAAACTTCTTGATAATTATGTCTAATAAATAATTTTGATCAAAATTGAATGATTGATTTTATAACGTGGAGACACGTTAAATTGAATTTTAAAATTTATGGCAACTGAGATGACAATAAACTTAAAATTCAATCTACTGAGTCATCCACTAATCCAATATGTCATCCGCTTCACTGGATAAATAATTTAATTTTGATCAAAATTACAAATTAGACATAATTCCTAAAAAGTTTATAAATTTAGCTAGATTTATCAAATTTAAATAATTGAATATAATGGTCAAACTCAAAAAGGTTTTATTATTTGACCAATAAGTTTTAATAAAATTAAAAAATAAACTAATTTTTTTTAGTCAATTATATTATAGGACAATATGCATTATTATAAATTTTAATTATGTTTTTTTAATCCATATTTATGTTTTCTATCTATATTTGTATATATAATATATGTAAGAATTTATTCAGGATCTAGTACATGAATTTAGAACACCATTCATAATTAAGCAGAAACAAAATTGCGTACTTGTTTGCGCAATAGATCTGAAAGCGGAAATAAGTTGCATACTTTTTTACGCATCGAATCCTAAATTGTTCCGCGTCATTATTCCGATCACTAAAAATAAAACACTCGAATAATAGGTCAGAAGAGTTGAAAAAAGAAAGTTAAGTTTTCCTCTCCTTGACCTTCTCACAAAACGGCTACGATGAGCATAGCAACTAGGGTTGTCAAACATTATTAAGGCAGAAGAGGAGACTTAGCCTATTTATAATAGATTTTAACAGGTCCACCCATCACAAGTCCATGTTAAAATATGCCTACACTAACCGTTTTCCATATTGGCCCACAAAAGGTGTCACAAGCCCATAACTCAATTGATCACATTTTAATTGGGTTTACCCTTAATCAATAAACTATATTATTCAGTCTGTTTTATAAATAATTAAAATAAACCCATAATTAATATTAGCCCATATAAAAATTCGAATATTCTCCCACTTGGGCAATATTAATTATGACGTTTTCATGTTTTAAAAAAGAAAACATTTTTTGAAAACGACTTTCGTACTAAATACTTTAAACTCAAGTGTGGCCACACAATTTTAGAAAACATATAATTTATTGATAAAGTGACACCTCAAACACAATCATGTCCACATTAAATTATCAATATCAGATCATGACATTAGTTATGCCCCTTATTGAAATAGTACAAATCCATAGTAACAAATATTGACAACTTAACCGACTTTAATTCTGACATGACAGTGTAGCAAGAAAATAACGCGCACATGTGATCAATACACTATTTTCTTGTCAGTCCTCCAAACATTTCTCTTTCACACATGCTCAAATGAGCAAGAGAAATTTAGTCCAAATATTTCTCTTTCACATATGCTCAAATGAGCAAGAGAAATTCACAAGGCTTCACAATAAGACTTTTATTTTCATTTTGAAAATACACACATAATGCCTTAGCCTTTGTTTCCATAAACGCAATTGGAAACCAACTCTGCTTAAGATAATTACACAAATCTTAAGCACGTCACGTACAACTTATAGCATGTTATATTTATAAAATGTGCTCATACGCAAAACAAACAACTACAAAGCACTCAACTCATACAAATAAATATGAATAAGCAATGTAGCAAAATTTTTTTAACTTGAACGTTCAATTATAAGCACAAAAAACTCCCACTAACCAAACACATCAAAAGACTCCACAATACTCATATCGCAAACATGTTTCTTGAAAACTATGGGCCTAAGTCCTTTGGTTAGAGGATCAGCTAACCTCAAATCAGTACTAACTTACTGAATCTCAATGTCTCATTTCTTTACTAAGTTTATGACTGTAAGATATTTGATCTCCATATGCTTAGAACCACTCGAACTTTTATTGTTCTTAGAGAAGAACACAACAACATTATTATCACAATAGATTTGAAGTGGTCTAGCAATATAATCAACCACAAGCAAACCAAAAATAAAATTCTTCAACCATATGGCTTGTGTACTAGCACCATAACAAGCAACAAACTCAGTTTGCATAGTAGAAAATGTTGTAAGTGTTTGTTTAACACTTTTTCAAGAAACAGCACTACCGACAAGCATAAAAATATAACCCAAAGTGGATTTCATATCATTTTGACAGCCTATAAAATCAGAGTCCAAATATCCCACCACTTCAAGATCATCCACACGCCTACAAACCAACATATAATCCTTTGTCCTTTGCAAGTATCTTATCACTTTCTTAGCAGCTTCCCAATGATCCTACACAGGATTAGAAAGATATTGACCAAAGAACACCAACAACATATACAATATTTGGTCTTGTACACTCTTGAGCGTGCATCAAGCTGCCAGTAGCATTTGCATAAGGATTATTATCTATGGTCTATTTCTCCATATCACTTTTGGGGCACTGTTCCTTATTAAATTTATTTCCTTTCATTATAGGAGTATCACCACCTTTGCAAGATTGCATATTGAATCTACTGAGCACATAATCAATATAAGCCCTTTGAGAAAAACCTAATAAATGAGTTGATCATTCATGGCGAATCTTAATACCCGTGACAAAAGATGCCTCTTTATGTTCTTTCATATCAAAAAGTCTTAGAGAGCAACTACTTTGGTCTCACAAATCATCTCCATGTCATTACTAGCCAACAAAATATCATCAACATAGAGAATAAGAAATATAAATTTACTCTCATTGATCTTATGGTAAATGCATTGATCTATCTTGTTCTCTGCAAAATCAAGTGAAGTGACTACCTCATCAAATTTGAGATACCATTGATGAAAAGCTTGTTTAAGACCATAAATAGATTTCTTCAGCTTACAATTAAGTGTTCTTTACCACTTTCTTTAAAGAACCCTCAAATTGTATCATATAAACTTCCTCACCCAAATCACCATTTAAGAATACTGTATTGACATCCATTTGATGCAACTCTAAATCAAAATAAGCAACCAAAGCCATAATTATCCTAAAAGAATCTTTAGAGGAAAACATGGGAAAAGTCTCATTATATTTGGCATAATATTCACCCCATAATCAGACCTCACAATTTTAATTACTTTTCCTAATTGTTTTTCAACCTCAATTTTGAAAATTTTGAACATCCCAATGACATTTGATTTCTCCTTTATCAAGTATAAATATTTATAACGAGAAAAATCATCAATGAAAGTAATCAATATTTATTGCCACAAATAGTAGGTGAATAAGGTTCACTAATATCAATATGAATAATTTCTAGAAGTTTTGAACTTCTATTAGCACCTTTCTTTTTATTCTTAGTTAATTTACCTCTTATACAATCCACACAAACATCTAGATCCTCAAAATCAAGAGAAGGAAGAATATCATCTTTCACTAGTCTTTCAATTCTTTCTCTAAATATGTGAATTAAATGTTTGTGCCACAATGAAAAGATTTTTCTTCAATTAAGGATCGTTTGGCCACAACATTAGCTTCACAAGAATATTCGCAATCTCTTGCATCATCCAAACACAATCTATATAGATTATCGAACAAAACTCATTTACCGATTAATTTGGAATCTAAAAATATATTGGCTCTTCCATTACCAATAGTAAAATGATATCCAATTTTATCCAAAATAGAAACATAAACTAAATTTCTCATAAAAGATGGAACATAAAAGGTGTTCTCCAAAACTAAACAAAATTCAGATTCCAATGTCAAGCTGATATATTTAAGACCCCTTAAGTTTAGTGTGAAGGTGAATCATATTTAGAATATAATCCCTTACACTCCCAATATGGTTATATTTCATACTAGCTAGCTGACTCATAAGGGCCACAGCCTCAACATTATAAGATACAATGTATTTATTTTCTACAGTTACAATAAAGACTTTGTCAGTAACATCAGTGGATAAACTACTCTTAAAATATTCAGAAATAGTTTTTCTCATACCCATAAGACTAAGACGATTAGATCTCTCCCACCTGACATGTAATTCTTTTTCTTCAATATTACTCTCATGGGTGGGTTTAACATACTCATTTTCATAAAGGGCATAATCAATCTCACACATTCCAAAACAAACTGAATGTCCTTTTTTCACCTCTTAAAGTTTGTGCTAGTTAAAAGTTCAATAGTTGCAGTACTATTATTGAAACTAAAGGAGACTGATTGCACAAAACAATAGCATGTATTAGAATTGAGTTATATACAAAAAAACAAATTTATAATTTACTCAATCTAGAAAATTCTGGCATCACTACATATTCCCTTTTGGGTTGAACATGCACATGCAATAAAATTTCTAGTTATGAAGCTCACAATCAAGTTCACACTAGTTTCGA
>CATIWR010355934.1:0-21205 GCA_949677035.1 Omphalea diandra
ATGACTTAACCATATCCATAACCTTTATAATCATATTTACCTTAATTACCACCTTATAACTATTAAGGACTTCCAAATGGAAGTATAGAAGTTAAATATAACCCCAAAACATTTGATTTAAAATTATTGTTTCCCTTATAATTATTTCTTTCTTTCTTTTATTTTCTTTCATTATGTCAATCTTTTCTTTTTCTTTCATTTCATTTTTTCCCTTTCTTTTTCTTTTTCATTCATTTCATTCCTTTTCTTTTCATTCCTGATCTTTCCACTACTCATTAATTGCATCACATTTTACTATTCCATCCTTTAGCTTAGCTTGACTTTCATAATAATTCATTCTTAACAATTACATTATCATTTCTTAAGTGGCAAAGATAATAAAGAATATAGGATTACAAACTTAATTTGCCTTAATAACTCATTTTATTTACATTTTATAACCTTTAATCATATATAGCATTTATAACTCTTAAAACATGATCAAAGAAATTAAGAGAAACAGATATAGTGCCTTTATAATAATTTAAAGAAAACTAACTCAACTTCTTCTATTATTGAGCTTTGAAACACCACTTTGAGTTAGTAAAACACCTAATTGTGAAGAATTGAGGAGTGGACGTAGGGTTCGCTAACACCCGAACTACTATAAAATATTGTATGTTCATTCCTTCTCCTTCTCTTTTAATCTCCCAAACACTTTATCTTCCTTCCAAATTTTTATATTCCCATCAATTCAACCTCATTTTTTGTGCTCAAAGGCCAACAATAGCACTATGCAATTATTTTTTATAATAAAATTATGTAAATAGTTAAATTGACTTATTGCAACATATATTGCAAACTTAACAAATTTGGATTTTGATTTTTTTATCACATAAGAATAGTTGATTATTTAAAATTTAAAGTAATAAGATATCTTTAAAAATTTATAGTAATAAGATATCACAAAACTTGTTTAATTTTATTATTAACATTAAGTTTTCAATTTTTTAAATATTAAAGACATTTTTTTATAACAATAAACATAATATTAATCCTGATGAGGATGATAATCTAAAAAGAGAGGTGAATTGAGTTATTGAAACTTTTTTTTTTTTTTTAACTTTGACTTCAAATTGCAGAGGAATATTTCTTATCCAAAATTTACTATTTCTCAAATGAAAAAAAAAAAGTAGATGCAGAAAATAAGACATAAAAATATTATAATAATCCAATAAATATACATGGCTTACTTCTTCTCCAAACTAACTTTAGGAGTTTCACTCTCAAAAGTCCTTTTTGCATACTTAAGACAAAACACACTTCTTTATGTAAAAGATTAGGAGAGAAAAATCTCTGTATTTTTGAATGGATTAAACACTAACCTAAAACTTTATAAGGAATTTTTCAAGTTTTTTAACTTTTTAATGTGCAATTAATATAATTAGTGCACAAAAAAAAATCTAATCTCACCTGTACACTTGATCAACTCTTTAAGTTATACACTCTATAAAGAATAAGTCTAAAAGCTTTTACATTTGTTCTTAACACTTCTCTTATTTAGGTAGCCTTCTAAATATCACATAATGTCTTTGTATATAGGCAAAAATAAAAAATAACCGTCATACTCTTCAAAAAACTCCACAACACTTTTTGTTTAGAAAACTAATCGTTATAAGTTTGAACGGGTCATTCAAAAGAATGAATAGACTATTTAAATGATTATTCAAAACATTGAATGAGTTATTTCAATTAGTCTTCATACTGTACATTCTTTTGAGTAATTCTTATTTTTTTTAACTCCACTATGATCGAACCGTTTAGATGATTGAACAACTGTTCAACGAGACCACTAAAAAACTTGTATATAAATATCTCTAACTCAAAAAACTATGACCCTCTCTAAAAAATTTCAAATCGTAATATGTTTGATTTTATAGAGATTAGACTCAATAAAATTTCATTTCAAATGTGAATCATCTAATTTTTCATAAATTATACTAAAAAATTTGTGAAAATTAATGAGAAATTTATTGACAAAAATTAAAACATTACTTAAAAATCACATTCTTTTATAAAAATAACTCTATTTAGTGGATATAATTTGAAAAGCTTAGAGGCACAAATTTTTTTATAGCTTTTAGTGATTTCAATATGAAATTTCTTAATGTCTTTAAATACTAATTATTTATGACTTTTTTAATCAATTTAGCTTTGACTCGCAATTAAGTCTTAAATGTTTGTTGGGAGCTGGATATCTGCGTCAATTCGGTGAAAAGACAAGTTTGTTGGCCTGCAATTTACTGCAGTTGTGAGCAATCCTCACTCTTATGATGCTCTTATCTACTTTTGCCTCGGGTAAGCAATTTGGGATTTGATTGAGCAAAGATGGTTGAGAAGAAGAGAGAGTTTTCTGTGGTTTTTGGATTTAGCTATAATTGAAAGGTTTTGAGAATTCTTCATGTTTTGAAGTGTTTTAGAAAATGGGGCAAACGCCAATAGTGGCGTTCAATGATGTGGCTAGGCTTGTAAGACTTGAAGAGGAGGATCTAAGACTCCAGCTTGATTGCTTCAGCTGCCGCTTTGGTAGTTAGAAGATCAAATTGATTGGATATGGTTGAAGTGCTCATGTTCTTGCCATCAATTCCATTACTTTCCACATTCAAAGTTTTTCTTCCTTGACCGATGAGAGAACATCAGCACAACAGATAAAACTGAAAATGAATTTTGCTCAAAATGAGAATGAACTTCTATGAATTTATGCATGTAAGAATGAAGAAAAATGATCTCGTCTCAAAGCCAAATTGGGGTTCGATTGCACCCAAACTGAAATGCTTATGTTTTTCTGGCTAAAAAAAAAAAAGGTTAATATCTGAAATTGATCCCAAATTGGAAGGGGAAATTGCACCTTAGTCCGAGCTTTGGCATGCATGAACACAAAAACATCAGAATCAGAGCAAAACTTTGGCTTTTCTACTAATTATTTGATGGATACAAGAATCTAATATTCTCATGACGGCCTTCAAACAGTCTCTTCTACTTTACAACAAATCAAACAACTAATTCTGCATCATATAACAAGAAAATAGCTCAAGAGGATGGAGGAGCTTTAAGTCTTGATTGCCACCTCTAAAATCTAACAGATTTCTTTTCTTAAGATATTATTAAGCTCCTAACTATCAAAAAAACCAGGGCCTGTACGCAAAAGAAGTTCATGTCCAGCATCCTTTCCCATCATAATCATATCATCAAGAGCATATGGACCTTCTCTAGAAGTTTCAAGCACTGAAATATAGCAGGAAATTGGCGGTGAACAGCAAAACTTGATAGTTATAGAAGAGAAAAAAAGTAACAAAAACAGTCAGGTGAGGTTTGGGAAAAGTACTGTACACTATCATACCTCGAGTTCCATCAGGAGAAGCCACCAGCCCTTTGAATATGCAATTGCCATTCTTATCTTTGCAAGCATACCCAGCAATTGGAGTGCGGCATGACCCATCCAAGGTTTCAAGGAAGGCTCTCTCACATGCAACTGCTAGTCTTGTGTCCTCATGGTTCAATGAAGCTAAATAATTAGCCTGCACATAGGTAGTTAAAATTTGTCTTTAAAACAAAAAAGATAAGCTTCTATCAATCGAAAAGAAGAGATTATGTAGAAACTATTGCTGAAAAAAAAAAAGGTTCAAATACAGGACCAAGTATTGGCATCAGCACAAGATAGATGATTTATAGGATATAATTGAAGCACACAAGAAGATATATTGCAGTCTTTCCTAAAAAGTATACAGTTACATAATAGCAATTGCAGCTAATAAATTAAACCACCTATGAGCACCAATAACTATAGAGATGCTATCCCCAAAGCTCAAAATTTCACCCACATAAGAATATGATGCCAACACTATATCTGAACAATAATTTGGCAAAATTAACCTAATTTCCATTGTAAATGCCCAGAAACTATTAGGTTTTCAACTGCAGATATTATTTTCTTACCCAAGTAGATTGTATATTTCTATGATTCTAATACTTAAAACCAGTTACTGTAAAGCTGCTATCCCTGACAAAGCTGAAAATTTATCTGCATGAACAATATGGTGCTAAGACTACATGTGAAGAATTGGGCACAATCAACCCGGTTTCCACTGTTTATGTCCCACAAGCCCTTAGGTTTCAATTGCTGAGAGTATTTTATAGCTCAAGTACGTCTTTATTACACTACAATATTTACCTCCTATCTTAGTTTTAAAATTGATCTTGAGTCAAGTATAAAATAAAAAAAGAATTAATTTGGTCCATGTCCATAAATTCCAACCATCTTCTTAATCTGAATTGCTGAATGCTTTGGATTGCTTCACTTTCATTTATTTGTTATTTCCGTTTCTCATTCACAACACTGGTAGAGATAGCAAAAAGATTTACAATTAGTTTTCAATCATATGGCTTGTACAAGCAATATGAATCTGGGCGAATAAAATGTTGGTGCAACAGGATTGTATATGTTAGTCAAGTTGGAATAATATTGAAAAAAATCAGGTGAGCAACACTTCAACAGTCTACCAGAAGCAAAGGAAATTCACCACAAGCCATATTGTGGTAAGTGCTGACATTTGGATAAATAATACCAATGAGTGCAATTAGTCTAGAGGTAAACAAGATCTAACGCACCATTTTATCATCATCACTTCGACAAGCAATTCCAATTGCCCCTTGAGCAACTGCTGGTAGCATGTCATCAATTGACAGAATTGATGTCACATTTTCAGTCATATTTAAACGTTTAAGTCCAGCTAATGCCAATAGTGTTGCCTGGACCACCCCTTCATTAAGTTTTCTTAGACGTGTCTGAACATTCCCTCGAAAATTATCTAGAACCTGAAATATTGATTAACCAAAAGAATTAAAGAAGCAATAGAAAGATGTCACTGAACACAAATACAAGAACACCACGAGATTATAGAGAAATAAACTCCATAGAGTAGGGAGAATAGGCAACAAGAAACAAATAATATTAAATGATGATAAAAACCACCTTATAAAGGTTGCTTTTAGGTTATGAACATCCCAGATAACAAGAATCCAAATGATGGGTCAATGCCAGAAAAACCTTTACATTCACAGAAATCCAAACCGAGTAGTAATTCGAGTTCAATTTTTATGGATCTTGAAAGAATTACTTGTTGCTCAGGATAACTGATGTGCCAATACAAATGGAAGGCCAACAATATTTTCATGACAACTTTTTACAATTACTTTCAAGGGTATATGCCAATAGTTCAAAGATTTTTACTTTGCACCTCCTTATTTTAGCATATTTTCTCCCAATAGTGCCCCACACTAAAACAAACAAGCTTCAGATGTAAGGGGTCATTGTTGTAGGAGAATTTTGAAACTTCTAGATGCTACTTAACTGCTGATTCCATGCCAATCCATAAGTATTCTTATTCAATACCTACCAAACAAATTTCAAAACAAAATAAAATAGCATTACATATTTAACCTGTTCATGTGACCTTGGCCACAGAAATAGGTATTGTGGATTATAACAGTTTATTGGGGAAAAAAAAAAAGGAAGAAAGAAAACTAAGAAGCTGGTGCTTTGTAACTTAATTGCACAGACAATCCAGGAAAAAGATTAGCTGTAGTCTTTCGATCTAGTTTGCCTTTCAGCAAAGCATAACTAAATCCAATCTTTCAATATGTAAAAAATTTCTAAAAGATTTAACTGCTTTCAGCATAAAGTATAGGAGAGGACAAAGTTATGCAAGAATTACATGCATTTATTTTTCTTGACCTGCAAATACCGTTCTATACTGGCCATACTTGGTAAAACAGTAATAGAAGGCCAAAGAATCCATAATCAAGCAGTATGTAATTATAGCAGCTGATGTTTAATCCATGCACTACAATATTAACAGTTTCTAAAAGCAAGATGTCAGACCTAGAATGGCACATTCAAATACCAAATCAGTGTGAAAACAGCATAGAAAATGGGGTTTTTTTTTTTTTTTTTTACAAATATAAGTAGCCTTCCATGCAAAAACAATCTGAAGAAATTCTTTACCATGCTCCTAGAAAATTAACGTTAAAAGCATGTCACTAGAAGTACTTACACTGAGTGATGGATATCTGTGGAGTATCTGTGACTTTCTTCTGAGGGAAGCGGTACCAATGACACTTCCAGGAGGAAGCTCAGCTAGTGAAGATGCACTCAAGGAAATAAATGCATCTCTAACATCCTCTCGCTGAAGGTTGCAAGGGAGGATTGTCTTCTCTGGTAAATATGTAGGGACATCTTTCATTGAGTGGACTGCAATGTCAATCTCACCATTTATTAGTGCTTCATCTATTTCTTTTGTAAACAATCCCTTCCCACCTATGTCTGCAAGTGGTTGAGTCAAAATTTTATCTCCTGTTGTCTTTATTATCACAATTTGAATAGCCCCTTCATCAGCTAGCTCTGAATGTGTTGCCATTAATTTGTCTCGTGTCTCATATGCCTGGGCAAGTGCTAATGGGCTGTCATAGATACAGTAGGAATATCAAGATCCAAGATATCTCACACAAGATTTAGGAATGGACCGTAAAATGAAAAAAGAAAGCTTATACCTCAGACAAACAAAATGAAGCAACCTAGCTTTTCTTCGTTATGAAAAGAAGCAAAATAAGTTTGTTTCTTTTTCAGATATCATTAGTAACTGTTTCCCCAAGAAAATTATCCTTTCTTTCTATATGGTGGTGAAGAGCTTTAGCCGGGCCAGTCCAATGAATATATGTGCATGAATTCATATTTAGTTGATAAAAAGAACCAATAAAGGTTCACTAGTGAGACATGCAATTTCTTTCCCTTTTTCACCGTTAATATATTTTATGTTAAATATCAGAAGATATCTACTCAAAGAAGAGAAGATGAATTACATTTTCAAGATAAAAGCATTACATTCAGAGATAAAAGATCGAGGACTTGAAGCACTAACCAAAACAATTTGATAGATCCAAGAACAAAAACAATAGTATCTACAGGAACAATAATAATAAAATACATACAACAGCTGCAGGCCTTTTACATTAAAGAAATACAGTACAGAATATGCTGAATTGCATGACATACAGGTATGTCAACGAAGGAGAAGTCAAGAAGAGCAATGAGTGACATAACCAGAAGGTAAGAAAAAGAAGATTGGATCAAGCTAACAAAATTAGCAACAATGATTAAATTGATCAACAAAAGTTAAAGCTAAAAGAAAAATCCATTTAGCAAATATAGAACAGGAATTACAGAGATCAAATATTTCAACCTTCAAAAGGTGCAAAGTGCACGACAGAAAAACCTAGTTTCGTAGTAAAACCCAGAACCCGTTTCAGTCAAAAACTCCAAGAAATGCATACCCATAATGGAGTCTAAATTATAGCTACATTGACAAATAAAATCCAACCCAGAAGCCAGAAATAAGTGATGCTAAACAGGAAAATGTGAGTACCTTCCTCTTGTGCCAATTCTTATGATCGCAACTTTGGGCTCCTGGGTCTGCTGCTCCACAGCAACTGAGGCCCTCGGGACCTTCAAACCCTGTTTCTTGATACAATTTGGAAAAGCTCGAGTCTTAAAATGTGGAAGAGAGAACCCAATAGCTGAAGGACGTGGCATCATGAGACATTGGCTTGCAGCTAGGGAAGACAGAGTCTCCATTGACAAGGCCATGAATATAGCGAGAGAGAGAGCGAGAGAGAGAGAGAGAGAGAGAGTACTAAAAGGAAAACGAGATGATAGAAGTTAGAACCAATGGGTTGGCTTCGAAGAAAAGGTTTCGGCTGTCCTTTTGGGTGGGAGGGCGATATCCTTGCGCGGATAGGATGTTGAGATAACTCTGGTTTTGTTATCCTGCTGTCGCTATTGTCCGGTTCTTTACAAAGTTCATAATTTATATTAGCACCAAATCCATGTCTGAATTGCAATGTCTGACACAAGGGCTTCACACTTATGGCATCCAATCACAACATGTTGAACAAACATGGTTTAGATGATAAATTAGGCGAAAATGCATATTTTAGTTCTTACATTTTTTTTTATGTTTATATTAATAAATTTTTGAATTATTGTTTTATATATATATATATATATTAAGCCCTTAGATTTTTATTTTTTATGTTATTGAGATTTTTTTTATATAGTTTAAGGATTCAATATATACAAATAATAATTCATGAGCTTATTAACATAAAAACGAAAATATTTAAGGGTTAAAATATAGTTTTGCCTGATAATAATAGTAATAATGATAACAAATAATTATGATTAAACAAATCGATTGATTTAAAACTAAAATAATAATAATTAAACAAGTTATTTCTACGATGGTGATAATGATAATTAAATATGTATGTATATTTTGAGTCTTGAATTTTCTTGTTTATATTAATAAAACTCTAAATTATTATTTGTATCTTTAAGCTTTTAAAATATAAAAAAGTTTTTAATGATATAAAAATAAACATTTTTGAGGGCTCAATGTATATAAATAGTTGTTCAAATGTTTATTACCATAAATGTGAAAAGTTTAAAAACAAAACTATATATCTTACATGAAAAATTATAAGGAATAATTATATCAATAATTATTCTACTATCATATGAGAGATTTTTTTTTTATTATTATTAATTGCGTTAATCCATCTGAAGATTTTTCATAATCTGAAAATAAATATTTTAATTTTGACAAAAATTTCTAATTTTAGCTCTCATTTAATAAGAAGACACTAACTTTTTAAAAACTAGTTTGTTAAAAAGTAATATCTTTTAAAGAGTTATTTTCTGAATAGTTAGATAAGGTAGTGTTTAGATTTTTTGAGAAATTTATTAGTATTATATTTGATTTACTCATTAATTTTCTAAATAAATATGTAATAAATACTATTTTATTTCTAATTTATGAACATATATTAATTATAAAAATAATTTTAAATATATTTTATTAAGAAGTTGCACTTATTGACTTCTATTCATAAAGTTATTTTCATCGCGTAGAAGAAATTTAGTAAAAAAAAAAGTGTAAGTTCTTTTCGATCTTATACTTTTTTTTACAACTAAATATAAAAAAGCTCTTTTTTTTTTTTTAAGTTAGACTTTCTCAAATAACTTCCTTCAAAATAAATAAGATGTTAGGCCCTGTTTGATTCAAATTCCAGAATTAAAATAAAAAGAAAATTAAGAGAAACCAGAAAAAGAATCACTTTTTTCATGGATGTTCAATTTATTAAGAAAATCGAAATCGATTGCCTTATTTAGCTTTTACAATCCTAAAAGAGATAATTAAATACAAAACTTCTATATTATTATTATATACTAAATATAAAATATATAATATACTAGCCACAAATTTGTGTGTTACGCAATATAATTATAATAATAAATTTTAAATAAATTTAATAATTAATTTATTAAATTATTAAAATCAATATATAAATATTAATTAAAAATTTATTGTTATTTCATAAAAATATTATCTAATTAAATCTTTTCAAGTAAATAAAAATAAAAATAGCAATTATAATTAACTTATTTTAATAAATTTTAATAACAATATGATTTTTTGATACAAAATAAAAAAATTTATAATTTTATTTTATATGCTATTTTTTTATCTCTTTAATTTTTAATTTTTCCTTATTATGTAAGAAACTAAATACATATTTTCATTAAAGTTCTAAAGAGGATAAATGTGAATAATTTCTTTTATTGTTAAATTTTCTAATATTTTTATATGAAGAATATCATGTATTGTTAAACTTTTTAAATTATTTTTATGTGAAAAACTTTCTATTTTATTAATTTTTCTTATTTTTTATTTAATTGAGAAAACTAAATGTTTAATTATTAACTTGTTTGTCACATGAAAAATAAAAATATATAATATTATTATGTTACTAATACAATTGTTTGATAAATGACAAATACTCATCTAAAACTAAATTTGACATCAAAATTAATTATATATATGGATTATAGTTAAGAATAAAATTATTACATTATTTTTACTTTTAGTTAAATATTTTTAAAAAAATAATATTTTTTGTTATTATAATCTTATTTAGAATTTTAAGTTTTATATTATTTTACTATTTAATTTAAGAATTAATTTTGTATTTAATTTTGATACCATGTATATGGTATGTTAAACATTCATTAGATTGATTACATAATAAATATTTAATTTTTTTGTTATTGAATAAGTATCCCATTCCTTTGGAAGAGAGGAATGAGTGATTTTTCTATTTCAAGAAATCGCATTTTGATTTTGATACATTTGTAGACGAATCTAATACCAAAAAAAAAAAAAAAAAAGAATCATTCATTTTAATTTTGATTTCAATTTTTTTTTCTTTAAATCAAATGATACTTTAAATATTTCAAATTCTTTTTTTTTTCAAAAATTGTTTTTATATTTATTATTTCCCAAAAGAATTATCAAACTTGTAAAAAAAAAATTCTTTTATGTTATATCTTATTATAATTCTAAAACAACGAATTAAAATTTTAAATAAAGTGTAAATTTAATAATTTGTTTGCTTAGAGTTTTAATTAATTTATTGTAGAGCTATTGTAGATTTTCACTTGGTAGAAATATAACAACATAAAAGAATGTATTTATTTACATTTCGTTTATTGCTTGTCACATTTCATATATAATATTTATTTAAATCAAATGTGGTAACTATTTTAGTATTTAAATGTTAAGTTTTTTTTTTTATGATGATTAATTGAAATTTATTTTTATTTTACTTGTTATTGATTTCTTACTTTTCTTTTTACAAAATAAAAAAAAAGTTAAGATAAAAAAATTATTATATATGAGTATATTTGTCATGACATATGATGCATGTGTTTTGATGAAAAATAATTGACTTATTAAAATTTTAAATTTTTTCATAGAAAATAGAAACTATTTTAATAGAGAAAGATTAAAAAGTGAAACATCCTTTTGCATGTAAAAATAAAACTATATTGAAATAAAATTTAATTAATCTAACTTATCCCTTTCAAATTTATTGTGTTAGTATATGCTCTTGAGCTAATTTATTGGCAGCTTATGTATTAAATAATATTCGTGAAAATATTAGTTATCATAAATGTTTCTTCATCTTTTTCTAGTGATTTCAAAAGTAGAAGTATTTGAGATGCTTGACAGATGCATATAGGTGCTTTTTAGATAATAAATTTACTAAATGACCTATAAAGAATAGTTATGTGGAATAATATTTGTATCTCTATGATCTATTCTTATGAGTAATGTGTAATGTGTAACTAATTTTTTTAACTTGGGAACACTATAATATAATGTCAAAAAATTCCTATACTTTGATTTATGAATTTGATTGTCCTAGCCACGGATAGCTCATAAAGACATATTTTTGATATGACATGAATTTGATGAAGATAATGAATATTTAAGAGAGAATTCATCGATGTAAATACTTAGGATATGTCTCACTTGTTCTTTCTAGTATTAGTTATAAAGTCTTTAGTCAAAACATAATGATAGTTAAAAGACTATCTTCTAAGTCAATTATCATTAGTAGCTAGTAAAAGAACTAAATATAATTAAAATCATATAGTGTAGGCACAACTCCAAACTCTATGTTTGATTGGGGCAACTCCAATAAAAAAGATTGAAGTATGCTATAAATTATCTTGTTAAACATATATGATCAAATCACCTAATTATTCTTAACTATATTGATTTTGTCATAATGTGTAATCTAGACACTAATTATGATCTTTAAATATAAGGTTAATAAATTAGAGAATTATTGATAAATTAAGGTGTTTAATTTATCTAGTTCTAAATATTAATTTAAAACTATGACTCATTTTTTTGTTGTCATATAAGTTAGAAAGTTTAAAGGATCACACACATAAAGATGTTGAAAAAGAAATTAAAATAGGTTGGGTTTGACTCAATTAGAAGGTGATGTATAGTTAAGCACTTATTTGTAAGATCTTAAAATATATAAAGATTAAAGGACTAATTTCCCTGTGAGTCTAAACTATCCTAATGATGAAAGCTAGTTTATATCCCTTTATTTTTATATTTTAAGATTAAAGCACTTCAAATAAGTTCTTAAAATATTTTAAGATTAAAGTACTTACAAATGAACTAGTACTTAAAATATATAAACTAGTGGCAAAAGTCTCTAGTGATGAATGTATCAACTTCCACCTTAGATAATCAATATTTAATGTACATCATACCATCAAACAAAATAAGCATATATAAGGGAGCTAACAAGATCCCTATAAAAAAGTGCAAGACCATAAACTATGCGAAAAAGGCCAATGAAATAAAGCATGCATAAAAGCACTCAAAGCCATAACCACAACAACCACATCTAGAATCACATTGAATGTGTTTATTGAGAAGGTTGACTTGAGTTGGTATTAGATCCAAACATGCTCATTAAGTAAAAATTTGTACTTTTAGAGGTAAAGAGAGATTCCAAATAAACTTCCACCACCTTGAAAGCACATTGGATTGGCTTTAGGCTCCCAAAATCACATTCATCAGAGAAACATGATATGCACTTTTAACAAAATAACATCCTCGTTTATCAAAATGCCAACAATACTTACAAGGATAAACAAATTTAGGTCTGGGAATAGATAGAATGGTACTCACTTCAAATCGAAGAAAGTGAGTCTCTGAGAGCTCTTTATTCCAAGAACTAGAATGAAAGAGCAAATTTGAGATAAGAGAATCCTCAAGTAGGGACCTTGGTGATATGACTTTAAAACTATAAGGCACTGGCACCTAGGGATGCAAATAAACCCTAGTGTTCTACCCATTGTCAACTCAAACACGTAGTCCTTTGCAAACTAACATTTTTCCTCATATAACACTCTACCACACATTGGATGGATTGTTACCAATATCTACTGAAAAAATGGATCTACCAGGAAAGTACCTACCTTTTAAGACTTGTCCACTAAAGACTCTAGGTTATTTAGAATTCTCTAGACTTGCTTGCTAACCATATCCTGGTTGAAGAGCTTAAGATTCTTAAAATCCATTCCTCTCATGCTCTTAGTCCTACAAAACTCATGCCAAGACTTTTAATGCATTGTCTGTCCATTATCTAATAAGCCCCACTAAAATTTAGCAAACAAACCCTCAATATCCTTCAAAATGCCAATAGGAATGCAAAAGCACATCATAATATAAGTGGACAAAGATTAGATCACAACTTTGATCAATGTCTCTTGCTTTCCCCCTATAGAGAAAAGTTCATAACCTTAGCCTCTCAAATGCTTCACAATCCTATCCCTAAGATACCCAAATTGAAGATGTTTATTCCTTATAGTGAAAGTTGGCAAACCTAGGTAGATGTCATATCCATGAACCACATATATTTCAAATAGCTATTTAATATATTCAATTGCTATGTTATTCATATTCAAGCTAAAAGTGATGGTTGATTTCTCAATAGCCTAGTTGAAGGGCTTCAGATTTTTAAAATCTATTCCTCACATGCTCTTAGTCTTATAAAACTCATGCCAAGACTTCTAATGCATCTCATATCCATTATGTGATGAGCCCCACCAAAATTGAGCACACAAATGCTCAATATCCTCTAAAATGCCAATAAGAATGCAAAAACACATCAAAATATAGGTGAACAAAGATTGGATCATAACTTTGATCAATGTCTCTCGCCCTCCCCCATAGAGAAAAGTTCATAACCCCAACCACTTAAATGCTTCACAATCTTATCCCTGAGATAGCGAAATTGAGGACGTTTTTTTCCTCATGGTGAAAGTTGGCAAACCTAGGTAGATGTCATGTCCATGAACCACAAATATTCTGAATAGTTGTTTAATATATTCAATTGTTTTTTATTCATATCTTCTTATCATCTCTCAGACTCACAATAGTATTGGCCTTATGTCTTTGTGATGCATGTTGGTAGAAGAATTTAGAATTCCTATCTCCATGTGCTAACCATGAAACCTTAGATCTTTACTTCTAATAGATCTCCTCTGTAGACAACAACTTTTTAAGTTTGCTTTTTAACACCACAACTTGATGTATATTGTCTGAGGTATAGTCATCAAATTTTAGATATGCAATTTACCACCTTAATGACTTGATTTGGTTAGGTATATCATGAAATCGATTCTTACTCCATGTAGCGAGGGAAAAACATATGAGCCAATCATGTCATTAAGAGTAGGTAGAGCCCTTGAAGATAAATTCCACGCTTAATGCACTACCTCATTGCAATCCTCCTCAAAAAATTCCATTTTCCTTAAACTGAAATCTAGGTGAAGCTTGACTTCTAAATCTCAAAGAAGAGCTAGCATTGCTAAAATCCCACTGGATCAAAATAGGTTGGTGATTTGAATGTAGAAACTCTAAGTTTAAGGGCCTAACATTAGGAAAAGTAAGACTCTACTAAGCATTACAAAAAAATTGATCCATCTTATATTTAATCATCTCAAAGAATCAACATTGTCGATGTCGAGGACCATAAATCAACACAGAATGAAAGCCACACATATTTGAAGCCTCTTGAAATCAGATATGAGAGAAAACTATCATTGATTCCTATCACTCTTTTTATCAAAAAATAAAATCTTATTAAAATCCCTTCTAATAAGCCATGACATGCTTATGAATTATTGTAAAAAGTCAAAATAGTAGAGTAAAGACTAAGAGAATTTCCTCATAAAGGTGTTAGGATGACCATGAAACTCAGTGAAATGCTAGCTAACAATATTAGCATGAATAAAAACATCTATATGACCTTGTAAAAAGGATTTAATAGACACTATGGTAGAGTTATGCCAACACAATGACAAACCCTCACTAGCACCACGACTATCCATATGAAGCAACCATCACACTGCAATGAAGTTTTAAATTTAAAGCATTTTGAACATACAATTTGGTTTTGCTAACAAAAACCAAAGTGGGATCTTTAGACAAAATAAGACATTAAAGCTCATTGAATGCTCACGGGTTCCCGAGCCCTCAAGCATTGTAGCATATGTAACTCATGAAGACCATAGGCCTGCTCAACAACGTTCATTGATAGAGTAATATCATTATTACTAACCATACCGATATTAACAATAGATTTCTTAGCCTTGTTATGCCTATGTAGGTCAACGAATTTACATTTAATACATCGTTAGTCCATTTACCATGCTCATTAAGGAAGTTAGAATAGTACTCTTAGCTTTCATCGTAAGAACCAAAGCCGCAGATTTACTTGCCTTAGAGGTACATCCTCATTAGATTTATCCTTTCTTCATGCCTTCACCCCTTTTTAACCTCTCCTTATCTATGGTTTCCATCACAAAAGTCCTCAGTGGAATATTAGATGCCTCATAACTTTGTTCTTGTACCAACAATTCTGGCTGGCCATTATCCAACTTTGAAATTAATGTTTGCAACTAATGATCTTCATTAATATCCATATGATGGTTAATAGGTAATGCATCAGTGCACATAACTGTTTTGCCCTTTTCAGCCATAATACCATCCTTATGCTTTAATTCTATATTAACATCATGCAAAATGGGTGTGTGAATAGTATAATGCAAACTTTTTTGCCTAACACTATCTCACCCATCTGAAATCTCCACCTCTGCTTGATCCTCCATAAGGTTTTTTTAGCTTCCATCCTATTAAGCCATCTCCCTTTTAATTAGCCACAAGTATTTGCCCCCATCTAATATCTAAATCTCAGGTCCTCTAAGCTCTTAGTTGATAGCCTAGTTGATTTGTTAGATTCCTGTATGACATTCCTAATTTGCCTACATTGAAAGCAAAAATCTCATGATCTCTCATATATAACAATAATAGTTTGAGTTAGTTTGTCTTCGTTAACATTAAGCAATAAACCTTTTCTTATTGATTTATTAACATAAATTCAAATTCAAAATTTAAGAAAATGACCAAAACAGTCTCTTGA
Organism: Omphalea diandra; assembly: GCA_949677035.1. NCBI lineage: Eukaryota > Viridiplantae > Streptophyta > Magnoliopsida > Malpighiales > Euphorbiaceae > Omphalea > Omphalea diandra. Next base: position 15,952 of record CATIWR010355934.1, read on the forward strand.
AGGTCCTTCATCCACTTCAATCACCTCCTCAATCTCCTTAACCAAAGCAAAAGCAATGGCTTTAGCCAATTGTCCATTATGTAATTAAGCCTAAAAAGTGACGTGATTAAATAGAAAAGAAAACACATTCTATACATATAAAATTTTAGAAAAAGTAAGCAAGCATCTATCAAAGCTTTAGAGGCTCCAACAAGGATTCGTTTTCATCCTAGTTTTGAATGAAAATGGAAAACATATATATTATCCCCAATCATCTCAAATTCTAGCCCTTGGAAATTTGTAGAATATTTAGTATAGTGAGTCTAAAAGCCTCTCTATTAATTAATTTATTCGACACAATTTTACAAGCGAAGCAATGTTTAATTCGTTGGGAGGTAGCAAGTCCCTTTGTCATTTCCCTCACCACAACATTTTGGTTGTCCTCATCTAATTTCAATCGAGTACACAATTAGGCCAATTTTGTTGGTTACATTTGGTCACCTAACAAATAATCCCATAATAAATTACTGCACCAGTCAATAGAAGAAGAAGACAACTAGCCTCACTCTCACCGAGAAACAAAGAAGACCACCTACCAATCTGAAATCCTCACCACAATGGTGAAGAAGACAACTGAACTCGACCATAATAAAAAAATTATTAAAATGGGGACAAATTTAGTTAAAAAAATTTTTTGTAGTTAAATAGTGGTAGATTCCTAACAAAATAAAAAAAATTAGCGATGAATTCAAAATTTGTCGCTAATTTTGTAGGCAAAACTACTACCAAGGTAGTGCCAGTTCCTTACGTACTGTCTAGAGATGAAATATTTCATTACTATACTAGTGACAAAATATTTTGTGGCTAGTTTAGCGATGGAATATTCGGTCGCTAGTTAATGATGGTTAGACGTTATTGCTAGTCTAGAGACGAAATTGCCTCATCATTATTCCTATTGATAGAGTAATTCTATTGTTGTCTGTTGCTAGCCATTAGGGTTCTTTAAACCTGACCCCTTCTCTTCCTCTTCTTCTTTTCCCTTTCTTTCCCTTTTTCCCTTCCTCCCACCATTGACCCTTCCCATCACCCCCCCACCATTTTTTTTTCTTCAATTTCTTCCTCCTCCGACCTTCCCCAACCCAACCCTCTCCCCCTGCAATAGCCTTTTCCTCCAGTTGCTTTATCTTGGTTGCTCTCTCTCTCTAGATCTAAATAGTCTCTCTCTAAAAGTTTTTTTTAATGAATTTTGGTATTTTTTTGTTATTTTGAAATAGAATATATTGATGATGGAATTAGTTTTTTGTATATTATTTTATTATTTTGAGAAAAGAGAATATTGATTTAGGAAATAGTAATTAAGGAGGTTTATGTGAAAATAATTTGTATTTACTTGTGAATAAATTTTATTTAAATTTGAAATTATAAATAATGTGAAATTTTGAAATATTATATATTGATTTAGAAAATGTAATTATTTTTGCATTATATTATTTAGTTAGTATTAGTTAAATTTAGAGAAATTGTAAACAATTAAGTGTTGAGAAATTATGTGATTGAAACAAATGTTATATAATATATAATTATATTATATATATTACGTGCAATTGAAATAGTGTGTGTGTATGTATATATATATATTTTATTATATATATTATTATTTATATTTATATATACTATTATATTTATTTATATTAATATATTTTAATTATTATAATTAGATATTATATAAAATAAAATAAATAATGAAGGAAAAGATGATAAAAAAAATTAAAATTAGTGAAAGATAATGATTAAAATAATTATAAAAATAAAATAATTAAAAAATATTTAGCAAAAAGGGGTATTCAAATTAGTCCGTTTGCCAAATGTTAAGATTTAATGGGGTGTTATACATAAACAACACTTAAATGGCTGGCCAAATATCGTTTCGATTGCATGTATTATTTTATTTATTTTTAATTTTTATTTTATATTATATATAATTATATTTTATTATATATTTTATTATATTATTTTATATATATTGCTATATATTATATTAATATATATTAATATTTACTTATATATATTATAAATTATATTTATAATTATATATTATATAAAATAAATAAATAAATAATATTATTTTAAAATAAATAAATATATTATATAATAAATAAATATAGTTAAGCTATATTTCATTTGAAATAAATATATTGTATAATTTGAATCATATTTAGTTAAGAGATATTCTTTTAAATAAAGAAATGAGCATACACATTTAAATAAATTTTACGTAGAGAAAAAAAAAAGTATTAATCTACTTGTTATTGATTAAATAAGTTCAATTATACTGTTGCAGAGATTTTAGCACGCTATAATCTCTAGCATAATAGATATTTTAGTGTGCATCTTTGCAATCTCGTAAATTAATGCATAGTAAATAAATCTTTATCGAAGCAAAGATTCACAAAAAAAACTCTACAATCCCGTGAATCTCTACTTATTAATTTCATATTCAAGATTGTTTCTCACTGAATTTATCCACTACCAAATATCACCCATCCACTGTTGAATATCACCTACTTCTATATTTGTAGTCATATAAAATAATAATAATATTTATTTGTTTTATATAATATATAATATTAATATAAATAAATAATATATATAATAAAATATAATTATATATTATAAATAATAAAAGAATAGACTAACTTCCCCTTTTTGTTTAATATTTTTCAACTACTTTATTTTTATAATTATTTTTTATTCATTATCTTTCACTAATTTTAATTTTTTTACCATCTTTTACTCTATTATTTATTTATTTTATATAATATATAAATATAATATATAAATATAATATATAATTATAAATAAATAAAATATATTAATATAAATAATATAATAGTTTACATAAATATAAAAAAATAATATATATAAATATATACTAAAATATAATTATATATTATATAATAAAAGAATATATATATATATATATACACACACATATAAATACATTGTTTAATTGAAGTAACATTTGGTTCACTACTTTAAGTGGCGGATTAAGTGTTATTTAATAAAAATTGGCAGAAGTTCGTTAAATTTCAACATTCGCTGCTTAAATTAGTAGATTGACCACTTCGACTGTCTATTTTTTGCTAAATATTTTTCAAACCCTATTTTATAAATATTTTTCAATCACCATTTTTTACTTTTTTTTTTTTTTTTACGCCCTTTTACACATTACCCCGTAGGAATGTGCGCTTGAATTCATCAGGACTCTGCACTGGCGCTTGTTAGGATCTGAACTCGATGGGTCTACACTCTGGCATTTGTTTTGTCCATTGCCTACATGGGAACCTAAGCATGAAAGAGTACGGGGCTGATCTTTGTTCTGACTGCACTGGTTAACCACTTGGAGTATGCATGATTTATTAATATATTGTTAGACAACAACATACAACAAATCTCAACTGCTGTGGAAGCCATCAACAAACAAGAAATGCAATAACATAAAAATCACACAGCTTAAAGCTTTCAAATCAAACTGCTTCTAACATTGAACAGAAAAGAAAAGAGAAAGGATGTGCGGTTCATCTTTTGAATATTCTTATGAATAAAGTACAAAACACAATTGCAGCCTCTCATAACCATGCAACATGAACAAGGCAGTTCATCTTTCCAAAATGCTTTCTGGGCTTCGAATAAATAATTAAGCAAATCATTGATATGCGTTGAGAAACTTGATGGGCAAATGTTTTAAGGCAATGTCTTTATGTTCTTTAGCAGGCATTTCTTTGACTAATATTAGACTACAAACAGGACATAACATTCGAACCAAAGAGAAAAACTTTTGTATTTTCTAATGCTTAATTCGACTTACTAAGATATAATCACAAAGCATTAAATTTTGGACTTCTAAATCCAAATCTATGGTCATTCCTATCCAGACATACGCGAATTCTGTGACTTGTTCGTTGATTTGCCACCATTGATGACAATGGAAATCGAAAATTCCTTTCAAGTCCTCCAATAACTGCTAAACATCATCAACCAAATACAACATAAAAGCAACAAACTTTACCTCAAAAATCTGTTTGATTTCATTTCTTTTAATCTCAGTAACCAAAGCAAGCTCCTTAATATTCATTTTCAACCTCCTCATGCCCTCGCGTAACTGCTGACATTAAGAATCATTTGTCATCTGCTGAGAGGCAATGGGTTCACTTGGACCCCCACCGGATGACTGGAAATAAAGCCGAGTGACCTTGTTTTTTGTTCAGTTCTGCTTGCATATAGGACAAGTGGCCTTGTTCGATCTTGAACACCGTTTAACCACTGCTGCAGGCTACGTTCCAAACGCAAATGAAAATATGATTATCATACGTAGATAAATGATATAGTAGAAAGAAATAAAAGAAGGGAGTACCAGGGATGGTGGAAGACATGGCCTCAGACGGAGATGGCTAGGAGATTGTCGAGGATGGGATTTAGATCTTCGTAGCAGATTGGGCAGATGGTCGTGGAAAAGGAGTTCGTATGCTTATTGTTGACCATGCTTAGTTTGCTTGTAATTGGTTTCTAGTTCGTTGGAGATTACTCCTTCTATATATCGTGTGCCAAAAATCAAGCATCATGCGAAAATATGGTACTGTTTGAAGTGGTAACTGGAAGAGGGAAAACCTCAGCGGTTAGGGAAGCGGGATAAGCATGGAAACAAGTGAGCGTTTTCCTTTTAAATGGTTACTAATTTGGAGGTTTATTGGACTCAAATAATAAAACAAAAATTTTTCTTTTTTGTCAAGTTTAGTTTAATGACTAAACTTGAATGGTTCATAATAATCAAATTTCTAGAAATTTTGAATAAAATTTTCCTTTTAATGCTACAAAATAGAAAAGCTTTTGAAATTAAGTGCTTGTCAGATTTAGCCTTTACATGTTGGTGTTTAGTGGCTAAATATTCAAATATTAAAAAAATATTTGATAAATATCAATAATCAACATTTTAATTTAAAATTAGTGTTTAATATTTAGAAAATATAACTGAATGCTAAAAGCTAATTTTTTCTAACTTTGAATATACAGCTTAATATTTGGAGTTTTTTAATATTAACTTTATATTTATTATCATATACTAATATAAAATTAATATTTCATATAAAATTAACTAAAATATAAAAATATGATTATTTTATCATTTTATGTTATAACCACATAGTTAACTGCTATATATATATATATATATATATATATATATATATATATATATATATATATATATATATATATA
>CATIWR010355996.1:0-50374 GCA_949677035.1 Omphalea diandra
GGGCGTGTTGGTTTCTTTTTTGAATCACTTATATATATATATATATATATATATATATATATATATATATATATATATATATATATAATTACTTAAAATTTTTTTAATTCATTTATACACATTGTATCAACTATATTAAATATAAATATGATTCTATGCAAATATATGTGTGTTTTCGTGTGTGTGTGTGTGTATATGAGAAATATGTATGAAAAAAAATCCAAAAAAAATTAAGGAAAAAAAGAAAAAAGAAAAAGCTGAGTTTAAAAAACTTATATAGGTATTCCTGCCTAGCACTGCAATACTACTGAACTTGAACTGAGTCGGGGTGGGTAACAGGGCAGTTTCGGGTTTCATGAAACTGCCTCTTATCCGACCAGTTGCCATAGGATTATATAAATTAATGAGGCCTGCTTATTAAAAGATCTACATATCTAACTATTGAACTATTGTGTATTTAACGTTACATGTGCAAAATGAAGTGAGGAAAGATAAAAAAAAATTTGTTTTGCAAATAAAATTTTTCTTATTTTGAAAAAAATTTGATAATCATTCTTTATTCTTCTTCTTACATGTGAGAAGCTTGCTGATATCTAGTAGTAATTTCAAGGTTGTGCACTTCTTAATGTATGATATTTCAGTTATCCCTGGATTATGTTTCTGTGCATGTTACTTATATTAGATACAGTGTCATCAGAGTCTAGTTTGTCGAAAATTTAAAGCACCCTTTGGTGTCCAGTTCATCACTGAATGAATATTGTTTGTATTTAGGTGATTGGAAAATATTATTCATGAATGTTGTTTTATAAATTTTGCAGGTGAGTCATCTTGGTGCTGCAGCTCAAAAATACCAGGCTGCTACTCAAAATGCATCATCTAATTTATCTGTCCAAGAGTTGCAAAATAATTGTAATATGTAAGTTATTATGGTACCTTTTATGTGAACCTTTGGTTGGCTTTCTGTGCATAATTTCTTGTCATTAGATTTAAAGTTGAGAGGTTGATGAGTTCTTTGATGTCCTGGATTTTGTCTCTTGTGCTTTAGTTACTTGTGTTCTGCTGGTGCTTGTTGCGATTGTGTGATTTTTGCTAATCATTAAACGAAGTAGCTATTATCATCTTGTTGTTTCCACTAATTGTACGTAGCAGATGTCGTTTATCTTTCTGAAGTTGAATGTTAATGTTGCACTTCCGAGTCTGTAGTTATTAGAGCTTAACATTTACTGTGTTTCTTTGACTGTTGTGTAGCATGTTGTACATAAGGGGCAAATTGTATTTTTAATTGTGCTTCATCAAGAGAACTGTTTCTGTTATCCATTTCTCTGTTTAGAAAGACAGAGGGAAAGGGGATTTTATAGTTGAAACTGGATTGTTTTTGAAATTACATAGATTTTTGCGATGCAAGGGGTGTATGGTGTATGTTACATTTGGATCAAAGTTGGAGGATTAATCCTCGAGGCTTCATGGCGTTCTTTACAATGGACTTGTTATGTCTGCAAAAGTTCATGGCCTTACAAATCGAGGGTCGCTAATTGTTAACTGCTGGAAAACACAAGTGCAATGGCATTGATATATATATATATATTTTTTTTTGAAAATAATGTACACTATCTGGCTGCTTCTATCAACTATTGATATGCCATCATTCTTTAGGTTTGTTGCATCAGCTCGGCAACTAGCAAAAGCTTTGGAAGTGCCATTGGTGAATGATTTAGGGTATACAAAGAGATATGTGAGGTGCCTGCAGGTGATATATCCTTTTATGGTTAACATGGTTCCATCAATTTCATTTTAAGTGTTAAATGTGTTAAATTGAATTGCTTATGCATGTATGGATATAAGTTTGGGATAAATATGAATTTTGGATTAGAGAAGATGTCCTTTGGTTTGATACCATTGTATTTGATAGATTTGGGCATGAAACTTTCATCCTTAGACTACTCTCATTACGGAAACTTTCAATAATTTGTTCCAGAATATCTATTTGACTATATTTTTTAATGTTCTTTTGGTAACTGATCTTTATGTCTTTTTCTCCTTAACTACCTTTTACTGAAACAGTAGTTTCCTTCTAAACCAGCCTTGGAGAGAATTGTGATGTCTCTTTCTACCAGATTTTTCTTAATGGTCTTAGTGCGCATAGGATATTATTTTCCTTGAGAACCTATTGCATCATCATGATTGGACTGCATGATGTTCTAAATGTAGATTTGAGATTTGCCTTGCTCGCTTTTCTGTATACTTTTTAACTTTCATTAAATCTAGCAGTTAAGAGGCCATTGGTAATCAGGTTTCCCGATTCTCATTTACTTCTGGAGAAACATAATTCTTTTTTTTTTCTCCCATTTGCTCATTCTACTGCCTAGAATATGGTTCCATGTAATTTGGGTTTTTAAAATCTGTTAAATCTTTTTGGCATCGGTTTACCCTTTGAATTCACAACTTTCTTTATTTCTTGGGTAATTCTAAATCATGCTTGCAAGTTTCTTTAGGTCTCAGATGCTATGCTGTTGCTATGAGCTGTACATGCATCATATTGTTGACGCTATTTTGATAGAAGTCATGGCTGACTCTATCGATGACGTGATCAGTGCAATTCATTGTGCTCTTACCTTCTATGCTATTTTTACAAATGGTTTCAAATGCTTTTAATTTGATTTTTGCATATATCTTTTCTATAATTTTTTTTCTTTTAGTATTATGAAAATAACATTCAAAAAAGTTGAATGAAATGAGTGTAAATTATGTCAATTTTATAATGTTCTCCGATGCAGAGTACGTTGCTTAATTTCTATGGTTCTTGATTGATTGCTACAAATTTTTCTTTTTCTGACATTTTACTTTGGTGCTGTTGCAGATATCTGAAGTGGTTAATAGTATGAAAGATTTGATTGATTACAGCCGAGAAACAGGGACTGGGCCAATGGGTGAGTTTGATGTATTATTCCTGTGATTATGGCCTTTATTCTTCAGTTTTGACAATTTGTCAGAGATTTTAACCAAGTAATGATTCTTGAAAAGTTCTGTTACCTTTGTTCTTGTACTGTTGCATTATTTTTTTGATGCATGATACAAGTCTGATGGGAGGGGTGGTGCTGGTTAGTATTTCATATTTTTAATTATTTGCAATATCTCCTGTTAGTATTTCATATTTTTAATTATTTGCAATATCTCCTTTCATGTGGATAATATGGTTCTTTAAGTTTTCCATTGACAGATAAAATTGGTATTCTCTATGTTTGTAGTGCTATCCATTCAATGTACAGTATCATGTTCATAGTGCCTATTCATATTGCACATCATAATCAATTTAACAGTAGCTCTCCTTTTGTTTTGGCAGCTGAAGGCTTCATCTTTATTCAAGTCTAAACCTTATTTTGTTCCACATATTATTCAGAACTTCTAACTGTTGTCATTTCTGGAAGACTGGAGCAATATAAGCTTTGTACTTGAATAAAAGACAGCTTTCAACTGCCAAAATAAGGTTTATTCTTATATCTTAAAAGTGGTAAATAAGTGGAGTAAAGAAAATGAGTGGAAAATTGGGAATGGAGAAATTCATTTTTCTTCTTGTTTGGATAGGAGAGGAAAAGTAAGATGGAAAAGTTGGTGCTTCAATTATACAGTGATACTGATGTCCTTTACTCTTTATGAGGATGAGTAATGGTGGGGCTATGTGTGTAATTTTCTATATTTTTTTTTCCCATTTTCATCTTAATTTTGGAGAAAATGGTGAGTGGGGTGCAATAGCATTTTCTACCCTCAACTTCCTCTCTCCCATATTCCTTTTTTCCCAAACAAGAGAGAAAATTGTACATTTTTTTCTTTCCTTATTTCTTTCATCCTATTTTCTGCCTTGTCCAAAAGTAGCTTTAGAGAATCCTCAGAACTTTTTTATCTGCCTAGAGTCTTTTTGGGGCTGATATTGGTGAAATGGGGATGATGAAATTGTTCTTGTTGTCATCATGATGTGATTTTATGATTGTGCTTTTCATTTCTTTCTGTTTTGCCTTTTCTTTTATTGTTGGTGAGGCACATCGCATGATGATATTATGATGATCAGAAAGGCAATAAATGTGGAGAACTGTTCAATGCTTTAAGACTGAAGGAAAGGACTAATATCTGAGAAAAAACCAGAACTATAATGCAATGCAATTGCAGAGAGAGAAACCCATGAATTTTTTTCTTTTTTTTTTTTTTTTTGTTTTTTTGGGGGGGGTGTCAGGGGTGGGATGAAAAAGCTGGAGTCCTTTAATAGCAATTTATGCCTTGTAGCTCATATTTGTTGCTACTTTTTAATGTGAAAATAAGAATTTGCCCATGCAATTCATAGTATAGGACACAGTAAACACTGCCTTTCCTTTACTTCAAACAAAGAATAAGGCTTTTGTTTGATTGTAGTAATATCAGATGTAAATTTAAGCCCTTACTTTGTAGGATAATATAGGGAGAGAGTTGATTGGAATTTTTTCGTTAATATTGTAGATTCCTAGTTGATTACCAGCTTACACATGCAGTGTTTCAGTTGTTTCCTTTTGTAGGAACAAGTTTTAGATTTTCTTTTCATGGTTCATATTCTGCACTTCTCCATTCTATTGCCTTTTAGGATAAGCTGGGTGAACTGAGATAAATACATTACATTGTTTCTAGCTTGGATGTTGCCATACAAGAGTGTCATTAAGCATTAACTTAGATGGCTTACGCTTAGATATTCAAGTTTCGCTGGTTGATCCATTTCAAGCAGTTTAATGCTGGGAAAGTTAAAAAAAAAAAAAAAAGAAAATAAATTGTACGAGTGTTATATAAAGATCCGTGCTGAGCTAAATTAGAACCTTAAAGTTTGAGGGACCAGGAATCAGATACTGTAATGATGACAATGGTAAAATTTAAGGTTTTCAAGGCTTGTATATTTTCAAGTTTAGTGGGCTCAGTATAAATTGCCATGAGTACTCACTGAAAACATATAGATCAAATTAAAATGATACAGATTTTGGGGGGTCATGACCCTCTGATATGCTTCTGCATCTGATCCTGTATAGTGTTCTTGACCTTTAAGGAGAAGCAAAAACTATTCATCAAATGATTTTATTCTTTTATTATATCAGTCATAAAACTTTGGGGAATGTGTTATTTTGATTCAGGGTGATGGAGGTGAATTTCGCTGTGCGTGCTTACCTGTCCTTCAATCTCCAGTGTTATGGTTTTTTTTTTTCTTTTTTATTTGGTGGTTGCATACCAAGCAGCTATTCCATCATGATTATTAGTGTACTTACATGCGTGTAGTTTTCACATTTCCCTGTAATTGGGAAACCATCCTCAGGTTCTTTGTTTTCATTTTGATATCAGAATGTAATATTGCTCATTAGGGAAACTGAATCTGACTTAATTGTTGGTTGGCAGAGAGTCTGGCAAAATTCCCTCGGAGGACAAGTGCGTCATCAGGGTTCCATAATCAATCTCAACAACCTGAGGAGCAGCAGCAGCACACGTTACCTCAGAATTCAAATAGTGATCAAAGCTCTGTCCAGGCCTGTGGAATGCAAATTGCTGCTAGCAATGGTGTGTCTAGTGTAAATAATTCTCTCAGCACGGCATCTGCATCTACTACTGCTAGCACTATTGTTGGGCTTCTCCACCAGAATTCTATGAATTCAAGACAGCAAAGTTCTATGAATAATGCAAGCAGTCCCTACGGAGGAAGTTCTGTTCAGATTCCGTCGCCAGGTTCCTCTAGCACAATTCCACAGGCACAATCTAATCCTTCTCCTTTTCAATCACCCACACCATCCCTATCCAATAATCCTACACAAACATCTCATTGTGCCTTAACAGCTGCCAATCACATCAGTTCAACAAACTCCCCAGCAAATATTCCCTTGCAACAGCCAGCTCTTTCTGGTGAGGCAGACCACAGTGATTCTCAAAGCTCTGTCCAGAAAATCATTCATGAAATGATGATGTCGAACCAACTTAATGGCACAGGTGCTATGGTTGCGGTTGGTTCTTTGGGAAATGATATGAAAAATGTTAATGGAATTTTGCCAACAAGTAACAATCCAGTTCTCAATGGGGGAAATGGTCTGGTCAATAATTCTGGAATAGCAGGTGGTGGATATGGCACCATGGGCAGTGGACTTGGGCAGTCTGCCATGGTTAATGGAATTAGAGTTGCAATGGGTAATAATTCTGTGATTAATGGACGGGTTGGTGTGCCGTCAATGGTTAGAGACCAAAGTATGAATCATCAACAACAGGAATTGGGGAACCAATTACTTAGTGGGCTAGGAGCAGTTAATGGATTTAATAATCTTTGGAAACCATCCCCTTGAAGGCTCTGTCAATGATGCTGATTTTTCAGTTCTTGATTGTAGCTGCTTGTGCAGCATAAGTGTGGGCAGAATTTCGTACAGCCCTGTGAAGATGGCATTACACGATGGAATAGTTTCAGGGCTAGCTTCCCACTTTGTACTAATTTCAGGAAAAAGTAAAACATATAGCATAGTGTTTTGTCAATGAAATGTTAAATCCTTTTCAGAGTTGCTTCATTTTCTTCTAATTGTTTTTCTGATTTATGATTCAATACAGCCTCTTTTCCCACTAACAGTCTAGGAAATGGGATTCAGGGAGGAAGGGTTATCTGGTTCAAAGCTTTTTCCCTTTGTAGTTCCTGCTATTTACCAGAGCCATAAAGATAATGTATGTATTTGCCGCTCTCTCTCTCTCTCTCTCTCTCTCGTGTATATTCATACTTGCTTGAAAGTAGTATATTTGTAGGACATTTGCATCAAGTTAGAGTAATGCTCAGTTTGATGTTAGAATGATTTCCAGTTTTGTGGTAGCATTCTAGTTTCTTGTTTTCTATGATTGGAGTTATAGGCGCCCTGCCTGGGTCAGACTTGACCCGAAATGCACGAAATGTTTCAAAGTTCCAACATTTTGGATAATCTTGTTAGGTTTGTCTTGAATCTGACTGGTGGAAGAAAGAGTGGAAGACTAAATAACATTTTTAATCCTTATGCCAGCTGTTGCCAACTTGTAACTAATAATTTAATTAATGTGTCATTTGTCAAGCAAATTGTATTTATTATGGGGACCTTTTCCTGAAGCCACGATTAGGGGCTGATGTGATGCAAATCAAATGAAGAACATGGTCTAACCCAAATGAGCTGTGCAATATTTCTCTGCAGGTAAAATAATGGGTCTGCAACATGCAGACAACCATAATGCACAGAGAGATTCATAGTTCATTTGCTAATGCGAATGATATGGGAATATAGAATTTGGCTGACTGAATCCATTGTTGGCATTTACAGACGGTAAATACAAAAAAGTATTAGTAGGTGTTATGCAAGTCAAATTGAATGTGATCAATGACATGATCGTACATATAGCTGATTCAAAGTTTTGTTGTTCAAGCGGCTACATATTTTTCTATAGTACTAGACAAGGTAGTCTTGGGCACTGCTCCGATGACACTTTCTTTCTTCTCACCCTTCTTGAAAAACAGCACGGTAGGTATGCTCCTTATGCCATATTGGTTGGCAATATTTGGGCAGTCATCAGTATTTACCTTGTAACAAGAAATCTTACCGGCATACTCTTTTGCCAATTCATCGATCACTGGTGCTATCATCCGGCATGGTCCGCACCATGGTGCCCAAAACTCCACCAGAACAGGGATTTCACTGGCAATGACTAGTTTTTCCCAGCTTGAATCTGTCACCGGTTGAACTGAGGATTTGAAAGTTGGATTAGATGCAGCAAAATATAAGTTATTAGTGAGAAATAATTAGTTAAAAAAGATTGTAAGGGTTTTTCAACCCTTTCATTAGACACAGAAAACAAAACTCGCAAGGAAATTAAACTCGGAAAGAGCAAAACTCGCAAGGAAGTGGTAGGCAAACCCAACCATCAAATGCTGCCTGCATTTTCTTCAAAATATCATTTGAATGGTTTAGTTCAGAGGCTTCATCTTGACTTTGCCTTGTTTGCATTTTGATATTTTGAGAAGAAAAGAATAAAATTATAAAATTAATTTCTTTGTTCAGCTCGTTTCCTCTTTTCTTTAGGTGGGATGAAATTTATATTTTCATCAGAATAAATAAAAATGATGCAAAAAATCAAAGCAAAAGGAGAGGCCCTATAACGGCAACTAGAGGACGAAGCACATTTGGCAATAGTAAAGAAATAGAGGACTAATTAGCATACAGAAAATGAGAAATGAAATTCAAACCTTCAACGAAAGCTTCACGAGCTTTGCAAACAATTGGAGATTTTGGGATTCTGCTTCTCAGTCTGAATGAACGAGGAACAAAAGAAGATGGAGAAGATAATGAAATGTTGTTATTCAACCCTTTACCGAATGGATGGGAACATTGCAATTGCACTACACTGGCTCTAGCACTGGTGCACACTTGAAAACAATTCTTCATAGCCATTTCCCCTTTTTCTCTCACGCTCCTCTACAGTTTATGGAATTATGGAAATGGGATATATGAGAAAAGAAGATGTGGCCTTGCTCACTTGGATAATGATATTGTTTTTCCAATAATCTTTGTTATTATATTTACTTATTTATTTATTCCCCCCCTCTCTTTCAGCATTTAATCCTTTTAAATTTCTGATCTCTAACTTTTCTATCTGCAAAATATTTTTTTTTTATAAGTGGATATTCTTACAAATTTTGTGAGGTGATAAGAGGCCTTTTAGTTCATGTGGGTGGTATTTCATTTAAATGATAATAATAAGCTCCCAACTAGAAAACAAAAAGTATCCAATATTTGATCCAAAGGTGCCGGCTTCATGAGAAAAATTTTCCAATGTTTCAGTGACTTGGATTGGTTGAACATATACTTCTCATCCACTCGGGATCTTAGGATTACTCCTTGTACTCACTTGAACCCACCTCTTGTTTGTTTCTATATAGAAACATTTTGCAACAATATTTGGCTTGTTGGGTTGGGCAGTCAAATTAGAGGGGAGGCCTTGGTTTTCATTGCAAGAAAACATTTTAAGCATATTGTTGAAGAAAAGGCTACTTGTTTTAATATTTTCAATCAATTTAAATTAACAAAATGGGTAATCTAAGGAGCAAAATATTTCTTATTGCTTGAAAAAAATAAAAGAGTGAGTAGGCATGCTAATTTGGTTCATAGGTGGTGTAATTTTTTTTTTTCTAAATTATTTTTGAAGGAAATACGACTGCGGATTAATTTGCAAATTAAACTTTACGATAAGAAAGAAAGATTCACCTGTTTCATCAATAATATTTGTACATTTTAGAGTAATGATTTATACGATGAATAATATTGATAGATATGTGAGATATATTGAGTGATAATAGCACAAATCTCAGACACAATAACTTGTATCATAGATGATCATAAAGCTTATCCCATCTGTAAATATATTAAGAAGAAGTGGATATTCGTTGGAGAGGTGTCAAAGGTTTTGGGAGTTCATGCGGAAGACAATTGGGAAAGTGATCTCTCAAATGGAAAAATGATTAGGCTTTCGAGTTGCATGCTGTACAACTCCTCATTTAGGTGGACCACAAATTCTAATCATTTTTCTGTATTTTTCATATTTGTTTTTTTAACCGGTAGTGCAAATGGTTAAACACCCTGAGTTCAAACTCGACTCTTCATAAAGTATGTATACACTTTTTGTCCCTTGAGCTACTCATGGAGACATATTTGTTAGAATATTAAAATTATGATTTTTAAGAGACATTTTAGGCTCTGTACGAATATTTCTTTCTCGTTCCATGAATAACACAAAATTTGTCGCGGTATTAAGCAACTTCTATTTTTCTATTTAGGAGTCACTATGTGTATGGGTGACAGAAAAGAGTGTGTTGGCTTTATTTCGGTTAAATTGCCCCTACTATTATTCTTATACTTTGAATTGCAACCCAAAAAAAATACCCAAATTATTGTTTTGCCTCAACAGTTGTCTTGACACATTTTTTTGGCCACCACCTCGCTGAAAATCTTATATCGCTTCTATTTAACGTTATTTTTAGTATCCTAAAACTGCAATTACAAATGAATTTTGATTAGAAATTTTGATTGCAATTATGAATGAAGAGAAAATAAAAAAAAAAACTAGAGATTTTGACTCCAATTACAAATGAAAAGAGAAAATATAAAATAATAGGGAGAGAGAAAAATAAAAAAAAAATTAAATCAAACGTATGAGATTGAAAATTTCATCTGATGTGACACTTTAAGACACTAAAAATAATGTTACATAAAAGCTATGTAGAATTTCTGCTATGGTGAAGGCCAAAAAAATGTGTTAGGGACAACAACTGAGGCGAAATAATAATTCGTGTACAAAACTGTTGCAAATCAAAGCATAAGGGCAATAGTGAAACTACTCCCTAAATTTAGGTACAGCGAGTGCAATTTAGCCGCTTTCTTACCAATAGTAGTAGGGAACTACATTAGCAATGATTGGCCACAAGAAATTCTGCAAGACAAGGAGACAAAAAAGGTACATCAATTTGGCCGAGTGCAAAATTCACTGGTGGGCTATCTTTTCTGTTTTTTAAATTCAGGGACGATGAGTGCAATTTGGTCACTTTATTACCAATAGTAGTAGTGCACTACATTAGCAATGGTGGGCTGCCCAAGAAATTCTGCAAGACAAGGAGACAGAAAAGGTACATTAATTTCCTCATGGGACTTATAGATGTTTCCAAATATAGTTATTACTTGGTTTCTCAAAAGTTTCATCACTAAAAAGAAGAAGTAATGCAATCTTCTCTCAGAAGTTGATTGTTGAAGCATCGGTCTACAATATCTCTTCAGCTCCAGCACACACACACACATACATATATATTGGATCCAAGGAATGTGCTCACAGTAACAAACTAGAATATTACAAAGTTAAAGTGTTTTTCAGTTGGTTGGATATTCTTCTCATCGAAATGTCAAAGGAAAGGATGAATGTAGTCGTCCTAACATTCCATCTTAATGTTAAATCAATCGAGACATCTAATAAACTAGTTCTGAAACAAATTTTGGCACCACTCACCAACAAAAAGGAGTGACCAATCGAGAGGTTCATCCACAAATCGCTTGTATAACACAAACACATCAAGTTCAATGGTAAAACTTTAGCTCCCTTAACAATTGCAGGAAGTTCTGTCCATTCTTAACATCAAACATGAAAGATAATATTTTTGGTAACAACATTTCAAATCGTGACCATGACAATGAATGGATAGTGGATCATAGGGGATGAGCATAAAACCTATCAATTATTGTTCTATTAGTTTGATTCAATTTGATTTAAATTTAAGAAAATTTTATTTTTGATTTTCTATATAATAATTGAATAAATCAAATTTATTAATAAATAAAATCAAATTATAAAAATTTGAAACAACTTAAAATACATATATTTCTATGTTACTTCAGGTCATCTACTAGATAAGGTATTTTTTTTTTTTTAAATCCTGTTCTAATAATTTGATTTTCTATGATTATTGTGACTTTGATTAGGGAAAATTAAAAAACAATCACAATTTCTCATTCTTCGATTGAAGCTAAATATCGATCAATGTCAATTACTGCAAGTAAACTCATTTGGATCCGTAGCTTCCTTCAAACACTTGGTGTTTTGAGTAAATAGCCCAGTTGGTATCTATACTATGTCCTATATTTCAAATTAGTACTAATACTTTAATTTTTTTTCTTTTTAGACCAAAACATTAATTTTGTATTCAGATAGAGGTACTTATTGAAATTCTGATCAATTTTTACTGAGTTGGCTGTCGGGCTTCCATGTAAGCAACCCATGTTTAAACCATCTAACTCGAATACTCCATGTAACCCATTCCAAATCAATTAAAATCCCCAAATCTACTATTTCAACCCCTAAATCCATCAATTCCTAATTTTATCGTTGTCCTAAACTCACAAAGCAGACACATTCCTCGACTCAACTCATTGCGAATGAGATAGATTAAGGTGATGGAGGATAAGGAAGTTTGTGATGAGATCCTGATTTAAGAGTATGAGCATTATTCATTTAGGGATGAGAATTCTAACTGTCGTTGTGGAAATTCGGTGAAGTTATTCATGTCAAAAACGCTTACGAATCCAGCATCAGAGGAGGAACAAAAAAAGACACTCAAATACAGTACACCATAAAAAATTAGTAGGAGAATACATGCTTACGCGTTTTCCGTCCATGAATGTGATGGACATGTTACACGCAGGCTTGAAATCTCCAATAAGGTAATTTCACTGCAAAGAAAAGAAAGCGAAAAGGAATTATGCCTTTTGCAGAATAGCCACTTATCACAATTGATGTTGCAAAAAGAATTTCAAAAAGTACGCAAACATTGCAACTGGACGTCACCATCTTGTTTATGGTGAAGCACCGAGTTAAAAGACCTAACAAAACTCGGTCTCACTACAACAAAAGATGAATCACCCCAGTCAATATTTTGCTAAAAAAAGCATCCAAACCAGTGTTTTATCAGGATCGCTATGCACCGGAACTCGAAATTGGGAGATCCCAATTTGCAAACATGGAAACTGAGATTTTAAGAAACTCAAACATGAATATGAAAATGACACATTTTTAATATAAACTCGTACCAGATAGTAATTGAAATTTGCAGAAATCATGATTTTCTTCTGAAACTCGAACTCAATTTGGCTCTTGAGGCTTGTTGAGTTCAAGACTCTGTTTCGGTTTGATTTTAGTAGAGAAAAACAGAGAGACGAGTTTCATGTTTGGAATAAATGAGACGAAGTGTAGAGTGATCGAGAAAATGAAATAGCGTTAATTTCTCGAAAACAGTAGCAGCAGAACGAGGAATAGAAATAGTGTGAACAGAGCCAGGGTTCAAAAAAAAAAAAAAGGTTAAAATATTGGTACCTATTTGAAACGTAGGACCAATTGAAGTATTTACCCTGGTGTTTCGCATTCGTAGCCTACAAAATTATTTTGTGACAATCAAATAATACTTCATATAATCATAAATCTAGTTTCTATGAATGAGACAAAATATATCGAGATTGATTCATTTCATTGGAGAGAAAATCCAAGCTGGTAATGTTAGTCACATTTGCCAATCAAACTTCTTTGCTGATATTTTTACTAATCTTGAGTCCTAATTCACAAACTGAAAATTCTTGACATTCATGCTCTTGAAGGTATATTAACTTTTATGTATTTCCTTCACGCTTATATATTCTTTTGAAATATTTTTTGCTTAATTGTAATTATGATTTTTATTTCAGATTAGATCAAACACTTCTTTAATTTAGTTAGTAATATTATCCTTACACAAGATTTGTCTAACTCTTCATCCATCATCAAATGAGGAGCTTAACAATTAAGATAATACGATGGTTGGTGGTTTTATAAATTTTTGTGAGACCTCTTGTTTGTTGGCTTAAAAAAACCATTGGTATATATTATTTTTGGCACTGATTATATATACAACATACTGATTATGTTGATTATAATAGGTAATCTCCAAGATTAAATGTTCTTAATTTCGATTGAAAAATATTTTAGTGAATTTGCTTATTCCTCTTTGGAAATTATAAGTAAGTTTCTACAACTAGAGTACGTCTTATAATCATAATGACATATGTTAGTAAGTGCTCAATTTCAGTCTAAAAAGCTTCCTACTCTCTCCTCTCAAATATTCTCCAGCCTCTTTGACAAAAGCATATATAACTAGCAAGAAGGTAAATATTGTGTTGCTTAGTAATCAACCATTCTTAATTGATAAAAGACTAGAGTACCTTATATAGTACTTTATTATAACGTCTTAATTTATAGTTAATCATTGAACTAGATAGATATCATTATAGCTATTAATTATGTTGTGATTATATTAACCAGTCAAAAAAATTAACAGATAATCTAATTTTTTCTTTTAAATATTTTATGAAATATTTTCGGTATTTAAGTAACAATTATATCAGCATATATAGTTTATTTATTATCTAGTATTATTTTTTCATCTTATTGAAATTATTCAAGAAAATATTAAAATTAACGCAAGATAATTAATAAATTACATAATAGTATAAAATATAACATAATATTTTTTTATTTAAATGTTGTCAATATATAGATAGTATTTTATATATATTGTATAATATATCTATTACATTATATAGTTCTAAGTTGAAAATTTATTGTTCAAATCAATAGAAGAGTTCACATAAAAGAATAAATATATTATACATAAACTTAAAAATTTTACATATAACAGTGGCCATAACAGCAATTAGTGATCTTTCTTTTTCATCACTAGAAATTTCTTATTAAATATTTTATGTAATTTTTATGATATTTAAATAATAATTATATCAATATATATAATTTATTTATCATTTTATATATTTTTAATCTTAAGAAAATTATTGAAAAAAGCATAAAAATTGCTTCAATATGATTAATAAATTCACTGCTTTACATATATATATATATTGTATTTATTACATTATGTAATTTTAAATTAAAAAGTTATTATCCAAATCAATAGAAGAATTTACATAAAATATTAAATATACTACACATAAATTTAAAAGTAACAATAGCGACATTCATAGCAACGACAAGATAACTTTCTTTTTGTTTTTTCATATGAATTTATCATTAAAATCTTTTGTGTAATTTTTTTAAATAATTATTATATCAGTGCGTAGTTTATTTATTACTTTGTATAATTTTTTATCTTAATAAAATTATTCAAGCAATATACAAAATAACAAAGATAATTAATGAATTATACATATCATATAAAATATAAAGTATTATTTTATGTAAATTTTATGAAAATATGTAATATTTTATTCATATTAATTTATCCATTATACTAGATAATTTCATTCAAAAACAACACAAGATAATTGATATATTACGCACATGATTTAAAATTTTACACAGTACTTTATAAATGTAATTTTTTAAAATATGTACTTAAATTTTTTATTAAGGCGTATAACTTAATCATCATCTTAAACAATTTTGATCCAAAAAAAATATACAAATAAATAATATAAATTATGTGCAAATATCAAATTATTATATGTAAATATATATATTTTTTATTAACCTGCTATAGCAGGCAATACATTTTTCGAAATTAAAAAATAAAAAGTTTGACACTTATTACATTTCTTTCCATACGACATTATGATGAATTTTATGCACAATAGATAAGGTACTATAGAACAAGCCTTCATAATTTTATATGAATTGAGTTGCAAACAAATTTACCAATTAGCTAAGAGAACTTAACAATCTCATGGAAGATAACTTCAGACCTCATCAATGAAGATTCAATAACTTCCATGATGAGTGCAATCCCAAACAACCCAAAAAATAAAAATCACAGAGGAGAAGCTTAAAAACAAAAAAAGAAAGAAAGGAAAAGAAAGAGAAGAAACCATCTAAAATGATTCAAAGAAATCCAGAAGAGAACAAGACGAAAAAGGGACGGCTGGTGTTTTGTTTATTGTTATGGCTGGCTACAACATTAATTATGTGTTTTCGAATAGCCCCTATATTCATTTATTTTATACCCCACTCTGATCTACAAACAGAACATTAATAGCACTTCTTAGTACGTACTTATAACAGTAAAACATTGAACCAAACCCAAAACTATGAATTCCCTAGACATGTATCATCAGAGAAATGAGTGTACTATGTGGTTATTACAAAAACCAGAAGAAAAAGGTTTACTTGGCTTCTGAAAACCAATAGCCAAAGTTGTGTGCTACTGCTTCCAGGTCTCTTCACAGAACAGCTCCTATTCACAGCCCACCAAGTGGGGATTTGGTGATTTACTAAATATATATAAATTGCCTTGCCTTAAGATCACTATAAGAATAATATACCTGTTTAGCAGACTGAAAGGAGGATATTCTAGATTCAAAGAAGGTCTAAAAGTCGGTTGTCTTTCATATTCTTGGTTCTTATTATCTTCAGTACTCATACCTAATTTAGACTTAATTTGTCACAATGGATTAATTCATGCTTAATTTCTTGTCAGATTAACATTCTAAACTATTCTTAGATTTTTGATAAAATAGACTTAATAGTTAAGCATATGCGCCTATAAAAATTTGAAATTTTAATAATGATAATTCGCGAGTATATATTTTCTCTTTAAAAATTTCTGATATATAAAAAAAAGATATAAAAATAGAAAATGGACGTCAATATATGATATTGCCATACATATAGTATCCGTCCAAGCATGCTCATATTCACTAGAATGCCTTGCAAGGAAATGGAAAACAAGTTGTTGGATAGTGAAAGGCCGACACAAAATACAACATTGATGAGAACAATGCACTAAACATTTCCCAATTAGGAGCTGCTGGTAAATGCTAAGTCACATGTTCTCCTTTTTTTATATAAACAATAAGGGTAAATTCAACGTTCTGCCTTGTCTTCATGTAGAAAGTCCCCCACGTAACTGTGATAGTCCCTAATCATATTAAACACTACATAATGTAACGGTATTGTTCATTGTGTATTATTTGTGCTGTCCGCCGAAAGAGCTCCAAGTCAAGTTCCTAACCACTTGGCATTGATGTAGTAGAAAAATTTTGAATATATTGATCACAAGTACTTAGAAAATCGTTCTATGTTTTGCATATAGAACAACTTCAAAACATTTGAAAAATGATTTAAAATTATATTTTATTAATATATAGAGCGAATTTAATCTTAGAGTATATGATTCTTTAAAATTTAAGTTTATATAATTTTAAATAAATATTTTTGTGAACACTGAGTTAAATATAAGCGTTTTTTTTCCCAAAAATATAAAATTCACCCCAATGATAATTTGATTATGCATGGTATTCTATGACAATTAAGGCTTCTGTGCTCAACTCTAACCTTCTCTTATTTATGAGTGTTGTTGGCTCTCTAGCTAAAGACTCTCTAGCTGTGAATAAATTGGTTCATATGATTAATCTAGTTAAATTTTAAAACCAAAGCTTTCAAAATCTTTTCGTTTATGGACCACCTGAGGCAGAGGAGTAATTAGCTGAGCCATAGCAACAACTAGATAAGAAATGATTTGCACTTTAAGGGAAGGGCGTCCTTACTGCAAATTGCTTCACTGATAAAGACTACCCAACGAAACCCAAAGGTCCACTCTCTATTCCAAAAATAGCCCTGAAATATCTGGTCATGCATTATTGAATATGAGATCATATGGATGAGTCAATAAGTTATTGGATTCATTTGAGCCATCAAATCTCTCAACATAAAAAAAAAAAAAAAAAAAAATTCTAAACAAATTAGAGTTCTTATAATTTATAATGGGATTTATGATAGGTAAGAGTTGGTGTGACCAAATAAGACGCAACATGTCATTGAATCTTGATCAACAACAAAAACTTATGATTTTTCCTGTGGCTGGTAGGCATTGTTTGAATTTTCAATGTCCATATTGAGTGAATGAGGGAAAGCAACACATATAATATGTAGTGAGAATTTTGAATTTATAATGAAAATTAAAAAAAGGAGGATAATAATACTTGTCTCTATTAGAGACAATCTTTATTGAAGAGATTTTCACGCAAAATATATTTTTTTATCTTTTTTTTTATATTTTATACTTGGGTATTTGAGACTTTCAAATCAAAAAGTGAAATCTTATTAGTTGAGATTACCTCTAATAGAGACGTGAACCATTTTTGAAGAGAGAAAACTACTTTCGAATGCCTCATGGTGTCCAAGTCGTCCGACGAGGCACGACTTGTTAACACCTGTGGTTAAAAGTGAAAGGAACTGTAAAAAATTTGTTCTTATATATGAAGTTGATATGAAGAAGGGAGAATAGCTTATTACAACAACTCCTGTCAGTGTATGTATTATAAGCATGTACATGGATGGACGACACTTTCAACCCAATTCAACCTCAATCTTCTGCTAGTTAGAATCAGCAAATTCACGGCATCAGGCTTTTCAATCACCATCTGATGTGTAACCAGCCGCCTAGCTCAGCCTACCCTATCTCTCACCTTCACTACTATAAGTTTTCCTTCATTACGTTGCTTGTTTCATCACGAGTGTAACTTTCTCTCAACTAGACAAGAACAACTGAGGTGGAAACCTTTCCTTCCTTCTCTAGCACACGCATGCACACGAAAATTCATAAATGCTCATCACCACAGCAACTAATATTGTATATAATTGAGGAAAAGGAGAGCTCTACTTTCAAATTCATACTCATTTTCTCTCTTCTAAAATTTATGACTATGCGATCCTGGTGGACTAGAAACTTCCAAGGGAATCATGAACAGCAGCAAGCTGCAAGCTGCAAGCAAGAACAAGAATAACAAAGAAAAATGGAGGCAGAAGCCAAAGAGTTTCGATGAACCGGTCATGTTTCCTCACAACTCTTCAAGGAATTTGAAAGCTTATTCTGCATCTATTAGCACGTCATCTGCGTTTTCAGGATTTGATTCAGATATTGGAAGTGAGATAGTTAGCGCAGAGAAGAAAGCATACCCTTTGCCTAAACCCTCATGTTCGCCTGAGCCATCGATGAATTTCGGTAGAAAACTAGTCATTCTTGCCTCTGAAACTGCTTTACATTCGAGCACTAGTTCGTGTTTATCTTTTTCTTCTTCTACTTCTTCTAACGATCAAGAAGGTGTTGATGATCTTGGAGATTTTGCTTCTTTCAGGTCAGTTTCTTTGTTAATATGATACCTCCCCTGTTTCTGCAAAGCATTGAGTACTTAGTAGGGAATGATTTGATAAAGTTTAACCAGGCCATATTGAAGAAAAATGTTGAATAAAGAGAGATGTTTATGTGATGATTGCAGGGCAGTTGAAGGCAATTACAATTTGTGGTCAAGAACTTCATGTCCGGGATCAGAAGTTTTCGTTATCCAGGCATCATCGCCTCTACATCAACTAATGTGGGATGGTGGTATGGAGTCGCCATCTGACAAACAAGAAAACAGGAGGCATCCTTGTCATCCTTTGCCTCTTCCCCCTGCTTCTCCTATTAAGTCCTCCCATAATCATCAATCAAATTGGAAGAAGGGAAAGCTTCTAGGTAGAGGAACATTTGGCCATGTTTATGCTGGATTCAACAGGTAATTAACCTGATTCTTCTTATTCTCAAGAATCCTAAAAGAAATAGAATAGTCTAATGCTGTGATTCCTGTGTTATAGTGAAAATGGACAAATGTGTGCAATTAAGGAAGTAAGTGTTGTTTCTGATGATCAGAACTCAACTGAATGTCTCAAGCAGTTAAATCAGGAGATTGCATTGCTAAGTGAACTGTCACATCCAAATATTGTTCAATTCTATGAAAGCAAAATGGTATTAGCTTCCTTGCATTTTTCACCATCCCCTTGTTTTCATTGTTCAGTAATATCATCATTTGGCTGATGTAGAGCTTGTATTAATTAAACCAAGTACTTATTGCAGGTAGAAAATAAACTTTCAGTTTACTTGGAGTATGTTTCTGGTGGTTCGATCCGAAAATTGCTTACCGAGTATGGTCCATTTGCAGAACCTGTAATACGAAGCTACACAAAGCAGATTCTATGTGGACTAGCTTATTTACATAGAAGAAATACGGTGCATAGGTATTTAGCTGGTATAGCTGTTCTAATTGTTATCAGGAATCAATCTCTAACTTACCATAGTCTTTTAACTGGCAGGGATATTAAAGGAGCAAACATTCTAGTAGATCCTAATGGTGAAATTAAGCTTGCTGACTTTGGCATGGCAAAACATGTAAGTTTGTTCCTCTTTGGCATGACTAAACATGCATATTTATTCTTCAAGACATTTCTGATCTCCTTTATTCAAAAATTCAGATGAAATCGGGTTCCTCAATACTTTCTTTTAAAGGAAGTCCTTACTGGATGGCACCAGAGGTATTCACGTCATAGTGTTCTTCTTTATGTTCATGTTCAGGATTATCATTTCCACATTCCCTCTTTAAGTTTATAGCTCAAAAATATCTGATTTGCTATGCAGGTTATAATGAACACTAGTGGCTACAATCTTGCTGTTGACATATGGAGCTTAGGATGCACAATTATTGAGATGGTAACGTCAAAACCTCCATGGAGCCAACATGAAGGAGTATGATACTGAATACATGTCTATACTAAGCCTTTCACCAAGCAATAGCCAAAAACTAACATATATTCCTGTTTTAACCAGGTAGCTGCAATATTTAAGATTGCAAATAGCAGGGAATATCCTGTAATTCCCAGCTACTTATCGGAAGATGCACAAAGTTTTGTAAGACTTTGCCTGCAGAGGGATCCATCTGCAAGGCCAACAGCAGAGGAACTGCTGCATCATCCCTTCATCCAAAATCAAGATATGAGAGATCCAGGGGTATCGTTAGGGATACTGAGATGTCTCTTATTCCTTTTGTTGCCCAGAACGTAATTTATTCTTATAGAGTTGTTCTTATTCTTTTCCAACAGGCAGCTTCACATTTTCATTCCCCAAAATCCACACAAGAAAAAAATCATAGGATATCACATATCACCAACCTTCAAGAATGTCGAAGATAACATTGGTAACATTGATTGCTTGCTTTAACAAAAATTCCTAGATGTTCATAGTTGATTCGAAACGTTATCATATATGCAGGGATGAAGTACCGATCATTTTGAAAGCTGCATAACTCTCTTCGTGTTATCCCTCTTGAATCGAAAGCAAGAAAATGGGGTGTAAGTACCAGTCACCAGACGCCTAAGGCAAGACAGAATAAAACAAGTGCACAAGGCTTGCGAATGCAAAGAGTTGCCACCTGATAACAAAATATGAGATGAATGCAACACTGGTTTAGTAACTCATGCTAGGATGGATAACTGCCTCAAAGGCAACCAGGAGTTCCAAGTTCATAATGGGGAAAAAAAAAGTTTTTTCCTAAGCTTGTTCTTATTCTTTCTACCACATAGCCATGTCTATGTCTAGCTAAAATCTGGAATAATCTTGATCAGGGTGGACAAATAGAAGGGAGGGAATTGTGAACATCTTGGAATAGTTTGTAAAGAATATCAAAGGAAAATCATCTTCTGCACTACATGTATGTGTTATGAACAAGTTTGAAGCTTTTGTTAGCATAAAGTGACACCAGGACCCTGCATTTTCACAAGGAAATTACAGCAAAAAGGAAAAGCTGAGAGGAGGGATACATGGTAGGGGATGGGAGAACTGCAACAACAAATAACCACTCGTATCAGTGGCATATTGCTATTCTTTCACGATAAAAACTTCCAAAAAAGCTTATACAGATGTTTGCCAGAGCAACCAATGAACAACCAGTGTGAAACTCTCTTTTATCAGCTTATAAATTCAGTTCATTACTGATAAGCACATGAACCTGCACGCACAAAATGGACAGTATAGAAGGGTGGTCTCATGACGCTGATTAATTGGTCATGACTAATGTTTGGATAGAGAGAAAATAGAAGAGAAAAAGAGGGAATGAGGAAGAAAGAGATAAAGAAGAAGAGAGGAATAGTGATAAAGAAACAAGAGACAGGGAGATAGAGATGAGAGAGAAATAAGTGAAAGTAATTCTGATATTAACTAGTTAGTTTTCCAAAACAACTAAATTGCATATGTATACAATTGGTATTATACTAAGTTTCTAACATTGCCCCTCCCTGCAGATTATCCTTGTCTCCAATAATATTTAAGTTGAGCAATTCTGAATTTATAATATATTCGTCTAGATTGAACCAACTATGCTGACACCTAGTTGCCTTCTTGAAACAATATGTAGTGGCTGACAACTCCTCCAAGCATGTATTAATCAAGTAACACCAGATTGCATTGCAACCATATTTGCGAATGAAATGCAACTGTAGAATCACTTCCCCGACCTTTACCTTCGAATGTCAACGTAGCAGCTACACACATCAGCTACAGTATCAGCATGAACCTGACAATACCTCTGGAATCAAAACTTTCCTCATCTCAAAGAACGAAAGAAGGAAATCTTGTCATTGGCTTAACAATACCCAACTAGATACAAAACTGCTGCATAATGAAGTTGAATTCCTGATGAAACTCTGGAATTTGGGCAGGCTGACATGAAATGCTAGACGCACACGACAACTGAATAAGGGAACTCTAATCGATAAGCAACTGATCCAATCTTCATTAATCAGAAATTCATTTTTTTCCTTTGTCTTCTCCATTACTCAAATTTATATTCCTTCAGAATCATAGGAAAATTAAGAATCCAAGGCCAATTTGCAACCAACGCAAAATCTTGCATAACTTTTATTAACGCCAGAAAATTAAATACCACAAAAAAATCTTAGGAAGACAAGATTCTTTTGAGGCAGGCCTATAAACGCAAGAAGTGCTTATACCAACTGAAAATGAAAGCCTCAATTTGCTCCTTAGTGGCTCAATGGATTCAGAATTCTTTCCTGGAAACTCTTTCTCCATCTTTCTTGATCAGTTTGGCCATTTCATCCTCGAGTTGCAATTGCTGTCGTACTCATAGAAATCCTTAATTTTTCATTGTCAACAATCTTGTCAACATCTTGCATTGGTAAATTTTGATCACTTTCAGTGTCTTGATTTTCAATACCATCTTCAATTTTGGGGATTTGATCTTTTTCTCTAAAAGTGAATATTTCATCCAAATCCGATTCATCTACATGATTGGCTGTAATTCTCTCAAGAAATCTATAATTTCCTTCATGTGCTAATCCATAGAAACGGTCCAACCTCCTTCCTTTACATACGGTGATTTTACTTTCAAACAACCCAACAATCCTTTATGGATTCCTCTTGGAATATTACTCTCTAAGCCTCCATCCATTTCAGCTAAAAGGGTATCAAATTTTGCTACAGAGATCTTAATTCATCTCCAGGATTCTAAAATTTAGGATTTTCTTCTATTGTTTTCTTCAATTGAACTGAAACTGAAATTGACCTTTTTTTTTTTTTGATGCAGAATGTAAGAATAATTTTAGAACAAGAAAATTTAGCTATCAATAATTTTAGAACAAGAAAATTTAGCGTTTGATAGCTAAGAAAATGTGAGACATTGAGAGAAAAGACCAGACAAAAAGAATGATAAAAAAGTTGAATCCAAGAGAAGGAAGATAAATGGTAGGCAAGAAGATAATGAGTAACAAGAAGGGCAGTCCCTTGGAACGATTGCTTTGAGATTTTTCTTTTCCTTTCTTTCTTGTTTTCTATAGTTTCTTAATAAACTCCAAATTCTCCACCAAAACCCCCTAAATTGATTATGAAAACTCAGGATCGATAAAGTACGTGACAGTAACATTTTTAATCCAAAGAAAAGAGAATAGGTAGCGAAACAAGAATGAGAGAGAGAGAATTCCTAGGATTGCCACTGCTCCGATATCAAAGTTGTCATGACCCTGATCAATTGGTCCTGACTAGCGTTTAAGAAGAGAGGAAGAGTGATAAAGCAACAAGAGGGAGATAGAGATAGAAAAAGATAAGTGAGAAAATAATTCTGATATTCGCTAGTTAGTTTCCTTACAACTAATCTGCATATTCATACAATCGGTATTATACTAAGTTCCCAACAGGGTAGGTGGGAATGGGTTTGGGATAAGGGTGGTAATGGTGGGGGGATTTCAAGCAGAATACTTGACAATATGGCACAATCCTCGTTGATGAAAAAACTCTGCAATAGGCAAACCCAATTGAAATACTGATTTAATAAACTGGACTATATATCACAAAATGCCCATTGACAAATTATAGAAGCTAACTGAAGTACTGCCACAAAACATGGCCCAAAAATGTACAAAATAACGTAAATGTAGTCGCAGTGACCAAACATAGCTCGGCACCACCTCACAACGAGTAATCCTTCAAATCTGTTTTTGAGTCATCCAGGTCCACATCAGCCAAGCACTCTTCTGCTGTGAGAGGTGGAAGTTGCCTAGTCTTGCGCTTCAGGTTGTGTTTGTGCCATTCGCTCTTAAAGTGATCCCTATACTGCTTGGCATCCAAAACAAATGCATTGCATGTGTTGCACTTATGTTGCTTTACCTCCCCCTCAGTATTCTTTTCCACAGAGATAGTCTGCTTTTGCATTTTCTCACTAAGTTGGACCACAGAATCTGTAGACTCCTTGGGTTGGCTTGATGGAGCATCTTCAAGATCATCATAATCATCTACATGGGTGTCTCCTTCAAAATGCGCAGACATTGCAAGAACTTCCAACCTGCCCTGCAGATTCCTCACCATGACATCACACTCCCGGAAGACACCTGGATCTAATTCACAAACCTGCATGATAATAAATTGCAAGTGGAGCTCCAGAAGAAGTGCAGACTCATAACCAAAAGATGCATCTGAATTTTTTAACCACCATGATAATGTCTCACTATGATTTGATAGAAAGGGAGAAGAACTAACCAGAATGTCAGAGAGTTCATTAGAAGGGGGTGAAAACATCTCTTTCATCCACAAAAAGAACCAATAGAATGCAATAAGGAATGGCAACTAAATTTTGGTTAACAACTATGGCTTCTAATGCTAAGCAACCTATAGTCATGAGAATTACACAATCTTATCTCAGTAGTTGTATAAATTAAGAAACAATCATAGGAAAAGCGCGAATTAAAAAAATCAGCATTGGCATTATAATTCCCTCCATTCTTAGAAGTGTCAGCTTGAAGGTTTTCAACCATCCCAATAACTGAATCAGTAATTCCTCTCAATCAAATTTCAACCCACTTAAGTCATTTACAAACAAAGGATCTAACTGCTAATGTACAAAGCAGAAATAGCAAACTCTCTTGGAGGCTAAAAATATGATAAATATGTTTGCAAAAAGGAAAGGAAAAAGAAGCCATGCAGAACAATCCTTCACATTTTACGCACATGAACATTTGTTGAAAGCCAGTTTAGTTGTTCAAGATATTGTCAGAAAATGCATGGAGTCCTAGTTTGATTCTAGTATGAGCATATAAGGCTAAAGTTGATAAGGGTAAAGGCAATGCATAAATAAAATACGTAACAGATAAGAAACAAGTTTAAATAAAAGTAAAACCTATTAAGGAACTAAAAAGGAATACTGAAACTTACAACAGAAAGCTTATCTCCAGATTCATCCTTTGACACAATGGTAGCATTCCACGTATTCAACTTTTCCAGAAGAGTGGACAAATTTGATTCAGCAACAGTAAGTCGCAGTCTCATTGGAGACCGCTTTACAGGAAAGTTCTTTTGAAGCTCCCGAATAACCTCAAGTGCCTGCAAAACATACAAATTTAGCTTAGTTAAAGACATTCTCCGTCAAAATAAAAACACAGGATCGGGATTCACAACAAAGTTAAACTCCAGCAACAGTAGATCGATAACATGGCATCATAAACAACTCCAATACAAAAACCAACAATGCAATCACTTAACATACTTTGGTTAATGCAAATTTTACTGGATTAGGTGAGGACCTGCTTCTTGGAGCTGCTGTGTGGATCAACAGCAAAGTGAATTTCATGCATGAGACGCTCAATCATGCTAATAGTGTAAGGTCGTTGGGTTTCAGGATTGATAGTTTTCTGCATAACAATAGTTGCTATATCTCGAAACTGACTCGTTAGCTGAGACTCCCTCTCTTTCCCTGCAACTTGAAGCTCCCCTTTCTCCAATATCTACAACAGCCAGATGTTCAAAACAGGCATTCCATTCATTACTTAAATATACTTACAAAACTAATGAGTCTTTTTCTTTTTAGTACATGAAAATACTTAGGAAAACGAGCCTCTTTCACCTCCTGACCTAGGAGTACTCGACTACCAAACAATTAGCCTAATGGTAAAACCAATGAGCATTTAGTTCAGCGTTACAAGAGTCATGCAGGTTGCAAAGTTCGAACCTATTTAACCTAGTTAACTCTAAGAAAATGATGGGGCAGTGGGATTACCTCAAGACAAATCTTGGTCTGATCATCAGAACCAAAGGCCAAGACTAAATCTTTAGACTTCGCAAGAATTCCTTTAGAAACATTAGAATAAACAGTATGTGACTGCAACACTTCATCCAAATCTTTCTCTCTATTTCCATACAAAATCATAAAGTTAAAAAACAACCCTTTTATGAATTCTTCAAGAAACAAAGAATGATTATAAAACCAAAAACAAGAACAACTTCTTACACGCCAGACCGCCAAGAAAGGACCTTGTTCTTGTAGCAAGCGATCTCAAAACGAATACCATGTTTCTTTAATCGAACCACCGCCACGTTGGTTAGCCTCTTCTGCCCTATCGGCTGCACCAGCACCCTCGACATCTCGATCTTCTCTTTCTTTCTTTTCCGGAACCGTCCGTAGAGTAGTTATTACCTGTTAGGATTGCATCGGTCTAAAAATGTAACACGTCCTTCAACCTAATTTTAATGGCGTTTGGGGTGGGTTATGTTTATGTCCGTTTTAGGCCCAAAACCCATTTTCTAACCAAACTGACCGAAGCCCAGTCTCACTTTCTTGTTGCTCCTATAAATTTCAAGGGTTATTTTCTATCGCGCAATACTGTTCGTGCTAGGCTACGTTGTGCGATTTGTTCGCTTTCTTTTTTCTGTAGAGTGCAGGAAAGGGAAAGAGAAAGCAGAAAAATGCAATCTTTAGAACATGAGAAAGAAGTTGGAGCTTCAGAGGAGGAGAAATCAGGCAACAGTTATTTTGATATTTACGGACCAGAAGTAATCTTTTTTCCTTTGTTTTTTATTAATATAACTTTTTAATCATCTTTGTTGGATAATAATAAATTGCTTCATAAGCAATTTTAGTTACGACGGTTTCGTTCCGTTGAAATTTTGCTTGGAGTATGATGTTTCGTATCTGATAGTATTACTTTGCAGGCAAAAGCAGAAGTTATATTTAAAACGCTAGAGGCTAATTCAACTTTGAATGTGGAAGTAAGTTCTATCTATGTTTAGTTCTTTTCCCGATTCTTTGAAAAGTTGGAGGTTTTGTTTTTTTACTGGAGTTTTTATTCTGGAATAGGATGTTCAAGGGCTTGCAACCTGGGTGCTTGCTGAGGGATTCATGCCATCATGGGTTTTTATTAAGGTAAACAATTCTTACTTCCCTTATCTTTCGATTAGGTAAGCAATTTTGATTAGATACACTCCTGTTGGGCTATGTTTTTGTCTGCTATTATGTGTTCCTTATGGAAATTAATTTATTCTGAAAGATTTTTAAATAGACCATAGGGTGGAATTTTCAGCTGAATTAGCACTTTGAGTCTCTGGGGGGAATTTAAAGAAAATGAGAAGGAAGAGTTTGAGCTGTTTTGAATTACTTTAGCTTTGTGGGATTGGCAATCCTTTTGTATTCCTTACCCTCTTGCATCGCAGAGCAGCGTTCAATTTTTTCAACAATGAATTTCTAGTTGAAAGGAATATTTGAAGTACAACCTCTTATTATCTTCTGGGTCTTAACATTTCTGTGAGTTCTGATATTTAGAGCACTTTTTGGCTGATGGCTATAACTCTTTATGTTCTTGTACAAAACATATCATTGGGAATCTTTATGGAGTCAGCTTGGTACCTTTTGATACTCTATTCCAGAGACACTGCTTATGAGAGCCTCTACGATACCTGGAATCCTTTTTGATCAATTTTACATTCTAAATAAGTGATACAGTTTTTTACTTTTGCAGAACAAGCCTTTGATTCCAAAAGTTGCTATGCTTTTCATACCTGGCCTGGATGCAGCATTGTACTTATCACAGTCTAAGTTACTTGCTAGTTTTAAAGAATGCTGTGGCAATCCAAGGGCACTGTTAGCTCTTAGGTTAGAAGCTCTTTTGCTTTCTTTCTATTAGTTCAAAGTATTGTTGTACAACCATTATTTACTCTGCAACCTTATGGCTTTTTGTATTGGTTCTTTGCTAGCTGTGTGTCAGATGAAATGCAGACAATTGATGCTCTTCTAACATGCAAGACAAAAAGAAAGAGAGATGCAGTTGATTCAGTTTCGAGGAAATCTAACCAGATATCTGAACAAGGTGATTTTTTTCCCAAGACTCAGTTCCTTCAGTGGAATCAGACATTTTATAGGCTGATTGGTTTTATTGGGGAAGTGCTTGTGAAACTTATGTGAGCAGAAAACAAGCTGGATGCACTCAAAGATGAGTGTGTTTTTTTTTTTTTTTTTTGGGTGTTTTCAGCAATTTGTATTGGGCAGAAACATGGGATACATGGAGTTGTATTCTTCTTAGTGGGGGTTTTTTTCCCCATACTCACCTTGGTGTTGCTTGGAGTCCTTAACATAAGGGCGCTGTCATGGCATATTTATATTGAACTGCTAGCAAGCAGTCATAATCCAGACTTGATTTTGAAACACAAGATTAGAAAGTAGTGGAAGTAGTTAATTGATCAACCCCTTCCTTTCACAGTGAAGCAAAATATTGTTGGAATTCCCTCCAGGAAGACCAGTTTCACATAATGAGTTGTATGATATTATATTAGACTTCCAACAGTATGACTAAAGGTGTGAATTGAGTTGAGTAAAAAACACTGCCAAGCTCAAGCTCGATTATAAAACTCAACTTGACTTGGCTACTTATATACAGGTTCTTGACAATCTTAAATCCAAACTTGAATAAGCTTGATTGAACTTGAAATTGAGATTGACTTGGCTCGGCTGAATTTGATTTGATTCTTTATGTAAATATATTGAAATTTAAAAAGAGAAATGATAAAACTATTAAAGCTTGATTAGCTTCACTGGCTTCTTGAGTCCAGAATTTGGGTATCGAACTCAACTA
This sequence comes from Omphalea diandra, assembly GCA_949677035.1. NCBI lineage: Eukaryota > Viridiplantae > Streptophyta > Magnoliopsida > Malpighiales > Euphorbiaceae > Omphalea > Omphalea diandra. The sequence continues at coordinate 28,774 of CATIWR010355996.1, forward strand.
GCTAACCTACTTGAGAAACTTGAATTCTAGATCCATTCAAGTAACCTCGAGTCAATTTTGAGTAGCTTATGAATTTTCTCAACTCGTTTACACCTCTAAGTATGACTTGAATTCCTTTGAATTCATTTGGACATCTCATTGTTTACTTTTTTTTTTCTTTTTTTTTTTTTTGGCTTTTCACATATTGATTTTTTTTTATAATGTTGCGTTTTACACCTGCTGGATTTTACTCGACGTATTGTGTGATATGAAGTCAATTATGAAATGGAAAATATTTGCTTGACCTTGTTTGGTTATGATCTTTATTTTGATTTCTTATTGCATTTCCTTGCTTGAATATTGGTGTTCTCACCTTTATTGTGGGATACATTATTTGTGAGATGTTAATCAGCTCCTATTAATGGTTGGAGCATGGAATGTAGAACCTTTCTTAAATTGGTTTTAAAATACGAAGATCTGGCCATGAAATGTAACGATATATTGCAAATTTACTTGTCAATTTGTTAAGGTAACAAGAACTTATCATCACTGTGCAGAAGGAAACAATGCTGGTACAGGGGATTTATCAGTGGAACTCATGAAAAATCTGCCTTTCCCGCCAGTATACTACACCCTTACTGCTAAACAACTGAAAGAAAATGGATATTGTATCAATCAAACAGGTGTTATAAATCTCTGAAATGGTTGTTATTTTTCTTGTTTTATTCTTTGATTATGATAACATTTATTTATTAAATCAAGTAGTTCCATAAGTTGTTTACTGTTTTTGTGTAGGTTTTGTTTCTACCCTTTCGTCACCTTCAGATTCTTCTCCTTATGATATGCTGGCACTTGATTGTGAAATGGTATGATGTTAGTTATGTTTGAAGATTTTAGAAAATGTTGTATCATAGCAGGACAGCCGTTGAGAACTTGCATTAAGTATAACTGGTATAAATGTTGTAGCTGTGAAGAATACAAGAATAATGAATATATCGTCATTTTAAACATGTTACACTTTTTGGTCCATTAAGTGGGCTATAAAATGCGGTGCAGCTGCCTAATGTATGTGCATATTAGCATGAGGAGCTGGGAATGCATTATTCTTATTTCTTCAAAATGAACAATGATTTTAAGAAGAAATAACTGTCAAAAAAAGTTCATCTCTGTGTGTATCACTAAGATTATGTATCTTTTGTGCATAGGATATAGTTAATAGTGTCTTGTTGCTGACTTGGTATATGTTGTTTTTATTCTGATAGTGCATCACAAATGAGGGTTTTGAGCTGACAAGAGTGACCCTGGTGGATACTAAAGGACAGGTATTTTTGATCTATATTAAAAAAGAAACTGTTAACTTTGACAGATTTGTTTTGACTAGGCTTTTGCAATAAAACCTGTACTGGAAGTCCCTAATTGTCTGCAATTTTTATAGATATGAACTTGCATATGTAATGTAAAGTATATAAAACAATTTTTAATGATCCCTGCTTAGCATTTATTATACTATGATATTCAATCTACACCAGGCAACTTAGTTTTGTGACTGTTATTCAGTGGGATTATTGGTTTACTACTAGAACATTTCAAATGTGAAAGATTGCAATATTCAACGGGAAAAAATGAAAGGAGGAGAAAAAAGAAAGGGGGGGTTGAATACTATGTGTAGACAAATGCAACACATAGTATGGATTATTTGCTCTCCCAAATTATGTGTATCAGAGCTTGTGATTATTATCATCATCCTATGACGCGATCTGGTTTGAAAAATATTAGCACTAGGATTGGTTCTACTGAAATTCTTATACCATGAAATTTTTGGAGATCTGAACTCTTAAATTGTTTTGTAGCATTGTTGTGTTCCTAATTTACTGCTGGATTCTTGAAATTAGTTAATGTTTAGTGCCATAAGCTGTATAATATTAGTCGACTTTTTGCAGGTGGTATTGGATAAATTGGTGAAACCTGCAAACACTATCATCGACTACAATACCAGGTAGGTTAATGCTTCTTAAACCCAACTGAAACTTTTTTCCTCCCTGGTATCAAAATAGCAAATGACAAATTTGCTATTTTGACTGTAATTACATGTATGTGTTTCATGTTATACCAACTTGATTTTACATGTTCAGATATTCTTGCTTCATTTTGTGTGTTCCAGTGCTGAGGGTGGGTTGATTTGCTATCATCGAATGTCTAAACAATACTGACTAATCTCTTTCCCTCCTTCCTTTCCAACTTTGTTTGCCTACCGGATCATGGCTTTCTCGTTAATACTAAGTTAATTTTGCAGGTTTAGCGGAATTACACATGAGATGCTGGATGAGGTAACTACAAGTCTTGAAGACATTCAGGTCTGATACAAATGTCACTTTCCTTGAACTTTATGTTTGATGTCGTAATGAATCTTTGTGTAATATTTCTATATTCTTCAATTTCTTTCTTAAGATATTATTATTTTTTTATGCATTCACAGTTGCCTCCTGTATTTAGGAAGATTTCTTAAAGCTGGTTTACAAGGGGACTATCCTGATCGGCCATTCCTTGGAAAATGATTTGTTAGCTCTAAGGATCTCTCATGAATTGGTGATTGATACTGCATTATTATACAAGCATCCCCGAGGTGGATCGTATAAAACTGCTCTTCGAATTCTTGCCAAAAAATTTCTTTCTAGAGAGATACAGCAATCGGGGGTTGGACATGACAGTATTGAAGATGCAAGAGCAGCTATGGAACTGGCATTATTAAAGATGAAAAATGGCAAGTGAAATCTTTTCAGAAACAACAATTTCTTTTTTGCTTTGCTGTGCTATTATATATGTTACTATATATTTCTCATCCCTCTTATTCCCTTGGCTCTTCTGTTAGGACCTGATTTTGGTTCTCCTCCATCATTTATACGAAAAAAGCTCCTCACTGTTTTGAGTGAGTATGGTAAAACATCTTCTGTCATTGATGATGTTTCCATAGTGAAGCGGTATGCTTCTGAGTCATCTCATGCATTTCCTGTGTCTTCTGATGATGAAGCACTTTCAAAGGCTGTTAAGGAGGTACACTATCGGCTATAAATAATCTTTTCCTTCTTTAGTCACGGGCTGGATACTGATTTAAATATTAGCTCGCTGTAGGTGAAAAATGATCGAGTACACTTTGTCTGGACCCATTTGTCAGAGTTGAATTCCTATTTCAAGAAGCAAGCAGAGGATGAAGAGAAGGTTAATGCCAAAGTTGCAGAGATGATATCATTGCTTACTTGCGAAAAGAAGTCTGCCAACAGGAAAGGCATCAAATGTAGCATAACATATGATCTAAAGGATATTCTTACCAGTATCAATGCTAGGGTCCGTTGCCTATATTCTGCGTTGCCAACTAACGCAATGCTCATCATTTGCACTGGACATGGAGATACAGCGATAGTCCGAAGGTGCGTATTTGCCATGTGGGTTAGAATGTCTGTTTCACTTATTATGCCTTGATTCTTTGTCTCCTGTTCCTGTTATTTATCTGTGTTTGTGTGTGTGTTTTTTTGATCTTTTGTTTGATTGAACATGGATAAAGATTGAGGAAATTGCTGTCGGAGAAGAGAGAGAGCAGAATATGCCGCGAGAAGATTGTAAAAGTCTTGGAAGAGCTTCAGGCCCAAGCTGAAGTAGCTCTCTGTTTTGTAGGCATGAAAAATTGAATGTGTTATATGTAGAGTAGACATCTTTCTTCTTTTTCTAGTAATTTTAACGTGAAAAATGCATTTTCAATCCCTTAAATTTTTTTGAGCATTAAATTATTCAATTTTAAAATCAAACAAGTAAATTTCTCAACTTGGAGTTTTTTTTTTTTTTTTTAAACAGAATTGTTAATAATGGTAACAGAAGGCCATCTGAACTACAAATTGGATTCTCAAACTATTTTCATTCATTATCTAAAATCAAATTCAAATCCTAATTGTTAAAAAAAAAATGTTAACTTTTTCGTCTGTTTTAAATAGAAATGAGACTTTAAATTAACAAAGGACAAATTCATTCTTATTTTGAGGAATAACTAAAAACAAAAGTATGTATGTATTATTTTAATTATTTACTTCAAGTTTTTTTAAACGAAATTATATTCCTTAACCTCATCTTATAAATTACTTCATTATTCCTTATTATACATGATATAATTTTTTTTTATAGATCTTTGTGATGTACCTTTTTCTAGTAAATTTTAATTTTTATGTATATAATAAATTTTCTTTGATTGGGGTAACAAAAAAAATAAATCTGTGTGGATATTTTGTAATTTTTTTTCCTTTTGATTTTGAATGTACATATAACAAATTATGACAATAATTAAAAAAAACAAAAATGTATTGTTCTTCGACAACAAAAAAAAATATCATCTTAAATGATAAATGATATATATATTTGTCGTAACTATGGCTAGAGTTTGGATCACAGTGGTGAAGATTGCCTGCACCATGAATTAGAGTTTATGAGTTTTTATTGTAATAAAGAATAAAAGATTAACTATGTACAGTGAGAAATAGTGAGATAATTGATATAGTGAGTTTAGAGATATTTGAATTTAAAAAAATTTTGAAAAAAGTAACTAAGAAAAAGTTAAAATAATATATATATATATATATTATTTTAATTATTTTCTCTAAATAAAAATATTTTTATCCCTAATCTATAATGATCATTATTGTTTAAAATAGATTAAAAACAAAATTATTTTATTATTATGGCTAAAACTTAATTATGAATATGATTGAATAAATCAAAATAGTTCAAGAATAACTTTATCAAAAAAAATTATGCAGTCTAAATCCATAAAATTGAAATGTTTAATTATTCAATTTCAAAATTAGAATGCTCTTAAATCCAAAACAAATAAAATTCAAGAAACCTAAAATACTTTTTTTTTTTTTTTTCATTTTAATACGAATCAATATGATAAGGAAATATTGTGAATCAAGGAAAGTGGTAGTTGAAATTGTCATGTTTCTTCAATTTTCACCCCTCCAAAATTTTCCTAGTAACGTCTTGTTTATCACTTATATATATATATATATATATAATTAGAATACTATTAAGTTTAATGTACACTTCACACCTTTATATATAGGATTTTACTTTGTAATGTAATATCATCTCAATGATCATTAAAACATCTGCTTAACCTACCTTTTTCTCACATCTGTTTTTCCCCTTTCCACTTTTGTCTCCAGTTGATGGTGGAAATCACCTACATATACTTCCTTTTTTTTTTTTTTTTTTACTTTCTCTCTTTAGATTGATGATTCTCAAAGCTTATACATCTATTCTTATAAAAAAACTTTTGTTAATCCTAAATTAATTGAATTGATAAGTCCTTGATACTAAGTTTTTATCTCAATTTTTTGTGACTAGCTATTGGGATTGAGAGTTTTTATAGTTCAGTATATCTCACATAGTTTGTAAAATGGAAATTAATTGGCTAAGTTGATTCTAGCATGGAGTGAGAATTAGAAAGGTAGTCCTGATTCCCGAGATGGCTCAAGTAAACACCCTTCTTCTCTCCTTTGTATAATTTTATTGCTTTCATTGACAATATAACGATTCCTCTCATATTCAGTGCCAGCCAAATTAGTCGTCTGCTTCTTTGGGAATCTGACGTGTATTTTCTCTATTATATAAACTCAATTAAAATCAAAATTCATTTTCTTTTACCCTTTTATTCTTCCAACAAAACACTAACATACTGTTTATTTTTCTTGTTTTCAAAAATTAAATATTTTTTAATAGAATTATAAAAAGAGTGAGGAAAATTATATTCGAAACACTTAAATATGAAGATATACATTAGTAATAAAGGGTGATACCTAGAACTCTATGTCCATATTGAAATTCTACCAAGGACTGAAAATCATCTCCTTTCCTACCGCTAAAAAACAAAAAAAATTGTCTTGTACACATTTTTTATTGGTTAGACTTAAAAAGCTTTTTTAATTCATATTTATAAATCAACTTCCTGCACAGACTCGTCGTTCAAGGCAAAAATGAGTTTCAAGAACCCGTTAGGCCTACCGTCCAACCTTCTAAGACAATATAGCTGAACAGTAAACATAGCAAGCCATATTTCGCTACAGAAGCAGATGCCAGAATATTTGAAACAAATGCCAAGTCTGATGCACATGAAAATAAGCAGCCTACAGAGGCTGCCTCACAAAAACATAGTAATACTAAAAATAGAGAATGACGTGCAAAGCAGCAGAAAAAAAGAGAAAATGAAAATGTTAGATGTTTAGCAATCCCGCAATCCCTCTACATCATTCCAACAGGCTTTACTTTGCACAATATTAGGAAGTCCTTATTTTTGTAAGATCAGCACAGCAGCCTGCATCTCGATTCCACACACAAATATATTACAGCTTCTAAACAAAAGTTGAAGTTTTGCCAAATGTTGCCGCATTAACCGAATGGTACTTGTCACCTCCATGCAGAAGCAACGATCAAGCTTTTGTCTTCCCACCCAAAAAGCAGTGCATTCATTTCCTCCTTCAACGTATATCTATCACAGTACTGCTTTATGAGTTTACGAATCATTTCCACGACGTTAGCACCCATTGAACAAGAACTGAAGCCAGCCATCGTCATCCTTGCTCTCCATTTACCTGCAACTTCATAACGCTCAATCCTTTGATCTCCCTCACATGCTACTATGTTTACTATATCTCTTGCCAGGCACTGCCTTTCAACATTCATCCTGTCCTGACTTTCCCTTGGGAGAGTTGCATCAAGCGACTCAAACACAGCAGAGTAGTAATTGTAAGCTTCAATGAACCTTGGCAAGAAGGGGGCAGTATTAGTGTTCATATCTTGTTCAACTACAGTTACAAGCTTTGGATTTAGGCTTTTAACCATTCGCAGAAGTTGGTCTCGCTCATTTACTGTTGACACACTCTCATCAGGCATGTGGTGGAGTTGGAAAGTGAAATTAACTAAAAGTGCTTCCCCAGGCCTGCAATCCAGCATCAATGGACTAACAAGTGAAGTTTTGGAAGCAACAGCATGAAACTCAAACGGCACCTTCAAATCTTCTGCTAGCTTCTCAAGCCTTTGCCCAATGTTTTTCAGGCCACCAATCGGACGCTGAATAGACTCGGGATCATCAACCCCAGTTAACCTCAAGTATGGAGGCTTACCAGGCTGATTGGCAAGCGTTTGTATTAGTGTTATGTATTGACTCCCTTGGTTTATGTCAAAATCTACTATATGAACTCTCTTTTCACCTTTAAATGCCTCAATTATTGCCCCATTTGCTGCCATAAATCCAAATTTGAAACAAGGGCAAATCTCAAAGAGGATTTGCATAGCCGCAAGCCTATCAGATGAAGGCGGCTCCTTGCATTTCAGAGCTTTATAAAGATAGATTCCAGAGGAAGCCATGCGAGCAGCAAGACCTTCGACCATGTAGGCTGCAAGCCTCTGAGGAGGATCTCCTTGAATTGAAACCATCAGTCGGAGCTCATTTATTAAAGCATCAGCTACCTCAAAATTTCCTTCTGCGAGTGCATTAGCACATTCAAAAAGCAATCGCTTGGGACTCCGAGGAGATAATTGAGATACTTCTTTATTACTGCTGATGCTACTTAAGTTAGAATCTGAAGATGAAGACTCCTTTGGTGAGTCATGGAGCATCACAGTCTGCATTGTTTCAGACCACTCGCCATCAAGGTCCATACTCTGACTATTTCCAAACATGTCATCCTCATCAGTAACTTCATTATCAGCTAGCAGCGCTCTCTCAATTTCTTGAAGCTTTAACCTCATGTCATCTGCATCATAGTCCACTGGATTTGGGCTATGAACTACCAAATAATTGGATTCAGAATTGAACTGATAGGTACCACGGTGTCTCATTGATGTGAAGGCGTTATAGGGATCTTGAGTGGTCACGGAGGATCCTGAACCAGTTCTTAGCTGGTAAGAAGATGCATCTTGTAAGTGAAATGAATTCCCAGAGTTGCTAGAACTAGAAGGATGTATCAGTTCTTCTGTTGGGGAGTCAATGAAGTACTTTTCATAACTCTCGCTACAGTAAGAATCGGTCACATACATGGTCTTCTGCTTCTCAGGGCTGAACATTTGAGCGGACACGCCAGAATTGTCATTGCTCCCATTTAGTGAGTAGAGCTTATGATTTCGGTATGGTGTAGCAGAAATCTCTGCAGGTCTAACTAATGACATTATTTTTCTAAATCAACTTGGTCTTGAAGAACGATGGTAGTATCACTTATTGTAAAAGCCTGTATAGTCAGATGTTTTACAGGAAATAACTTGTTAATATTTGTCAAAGCATGAAACCACTAAGTATTATATAATAATCTACTTTGATGAAACAAAAACAAGCACCCAGAGCTAGCCACAAGTTGTCAAACCCCCCCCACACACAATTTTCTAGGATGTCCATGTTCATCAACATGAAATAGTGAAGGGAAACGGGCAAGCGAAGCTGCAGCAATACCAATACAACTGCTTAATCCTATCCTCATAAAGTGCACGTGTGTTTGCATGTATGTCTGCATGAGTTTCTATAGATACCCACAAAGATAGATAGATCAACAGAAAAAGAAAGAGAATTGGCACAATATGGTGTGGTTTTGCAGAAATAACTCGGATAGATTTAAGAAAAGAATAACTCAAATTTCAAAACCTTTCTGATAAGCCAAAATGTGGGTGCTTTATTCAAGAAATGTTTTATCAACAAGATTTGAAATTCCAGTGCTTCAGTCAAATAACTGGGGGGTCAATAATCAAGCTTGGATACTTTAAATCAACATCTACTGTCTTGAATATAGCCTCAATTATTTTTTTAAAAAATTTAATTGATTAATCACAAATTCTTTCCAAGCAAGACTTCATTTCAAGCCGAAGAGACTAGAAGTTCGACAGTTTATGAAGACAATCACATTCACTGAAATGTAAATTTTGTTCCATCAAGTACATATCACTTCTATAACCCCACTTAGACAGAATTATGGACTAGAATATAATCAGTAAAAGCTAACTCATAGTAAATTCACAGTAGTTCTGGAAAAACTCTGTTCCTTGATATATTTAGAAGAAGAAAAGCAGCAGGAGTTGAATACTGTTTCTTTTCACCAAGACAACGGGCACAAAATTTAACAAAGGCATCTTCAACACATCATCCCATTTGATTCTGTTAATTATACATGCATAAAAAGCTCAGAACTTTAATGGTTAAAAAGGATAGTTCAATGTTCAGAGACAATAAAGATCTTGCCTTTCCAACAAGAACAAGACTGTTATGTTCAATCAAAAATTGAAATAGGGGAAAAAGAAAACTATTACCTAAAAAAGAAAAATAATACAGAGATCTCAACAATCAGTCCTTTTGGAGTTGCAGGAAACAAAATTATCTTCTTTAAAGGAGAGATCATGGAAAGTCTACAGAAAAACAAGCATCTACTACCAGTAGTCTTTAATTAAATGATCAACAACAAAAGGGTAATCACCTGATGTAGGAGAAAGACCTCAAAAGAAAGCAACAAGGGTCGTCTTAACCGCTAATCCTGCAATTCAGCAGGTAGTCAGATGAAGGAAGAAAGGTCGAAAGGAAGAAACACAAGCCTTTCAGCCTTAAACAACAGTGATTAAAGGGAAGAAAAAAGTAAACATGCTTCTTTATTGCATCTTCAAATTTTATTATTATTTTTTATTTAAAAAAAACTCTCAGACTGCCACGTTAGGTAGGTTGAAGCGCAACAAATCACATTAAAAAAATCAAAATAATAAAAAAATTTCCAGTTGGTGACAAGATTTCAGCTACCGAGAATTCAAGAATCTGAACCCCAAACAAAACAAAGACAAAATTCCAATAGGTCCAATACGTTATTAGTCTATACAAAATACAAATCAAGAAAATATAACCTTCTGGAATCTAAGAAAGTTAATAGGAAAAAAAGCAGTGAGAACTGACCCAAAATTTCTTAGGCACAGAAACTTCTGTGGATTCACCACAAAACAAGTTATTAGTTTATTTATTTTCGTCAAATCCAACCTTTGCTGCAGTTTCCTTTTGCTTTGTCTTTGTGTTAACAAGCTGTTGCCCTTCTTTCTCTTTTTTTCAGCATTTTCATATGAACCAACCATGTCTGACTAAGTTGTCTCTGTATGCTATGGTACAAATGTACCACACTCATATGTTACTTCCAATTCCATACCCTTCAACAACAACAATAATAAATTATTATTATTATTATTTATTTCAAGGAAATACATGTATTGGCATTATTGACTTGCTTATCACTAAATTATTTGACTTTCCTCTCATAATCATGCATTTAAAACTGATTATTAGGGATCAATCAGGATATTGACCAAGTTTTGAACTATTTTTATTTTACATTTTCTGTTCAAATAATATTTTAATAACAAGTTCATTGACTTTTGGAAATGCATGTTGAATAATATTTTTATTTTCTCATAATTTTTTCCATTTTTAATAGCAATGTGAAATATAATATATAATATATTTATATTCATATTTTGTAGATATTGATGAAACTTCTCCTTCAGAAATAGCTTTTTTTTCCCCAGTGATTCTGAAAAAAGAAACTTGACATTACAGATTCAAGTATCATTGAAATTAAAGCTTTTTGATAGGTTAATAGTTCGAAAGTCAAAGTAATTGGTTCATTATAATAAAAAATTAAGGATGTAAAAGGCAATTTTCCTTTTCTTTTTGAATTTCTTTTTTTTTTAAATTACAATTGGAAGAGAAAAAAAATTTAACTTAAGTCGAGATATGCACCTACTGACAAATAAAGTATATAAATAATCTTTTCCTTTGAATTTCTAAGTATAAACAAATCTTTAGTATTGAGGATGTATAATGTATAAGTAGCCATTTGTACAATCCTAGAGATTGATACCATTTTCATAATCTTGAGGTATAAGACAAAGATATTCTTTGTTAAAATATTGCATTTGTTTTTTCTCCTTGTATATTATCAAAGTATTATTAACTCAATATATGCAATTGAGTTGAATTTTTTTGAGTAATTTTCAAAATGCATTGCTCACATCAATTTACCGTAATTAAAAAATTATTTTTGATATAAATTAACTTAAAAAATCAAACACAAATGAAGAATAAAATCTATTTCAATTAACTTTTAGATTGAATTACTTATATTTGATTTTCTACTAAAAGAAAAGAAAAAAAAAGGGGGAAAGAGTATGATCATGGAGGCATATAGATGTGAAACAATTGTACGGTCATAATTATAAAATTTGGTTAGAAATTTTATTTTTAAAAAAAAAATTATTGAGATAGAGAACTTTGTTAAAGCGAATTGCGCGAGTGGATTAAGATGATTGGACAATGGAAAGGATGAAAAACATGATGAGAATTGAAAAGGTCAAAGCACTTTGTCTTATTTATTTATTAAAATGATGACATCGTTGCTTATGCATAAAAAATTGCAGAAGAAGGCGGTGAAGCTTTTTCTCCTTTTGCCGTGTAACCTAACTTTCAAAGGCGTGTAATGCATGAAAAGACCAATAAAACCCTAACAGAGATGGCGTGTGAGAAAGTCTAAGTTGCCAAGAAATTAGTTGACCATTGCAGAGATGCCATCAATCACGTTTCAGTGCGATTAGGCATTGAAAATTTTTGCAGCATCATCTCCGAGTTATTATAATAATAATAATAAGTCCTTCCTTCTCCTGTCTTATCCAATCAATGAGTTTTTGGGTAATCTTGGTCTCTTGTCTACAATTTAGTCATTTGGTTGGGTACGTCGGCAGTATTGGGGTCGGAGGTCGCAAACCGCCCTAAGCAAGCTTTGAATTTTTATTAATTTCGAATTGTTTAATAACAACTTTTTTTTTTTAATTCTTAATATTTTAATAACATTTGATGGTATTTTTTTTATTAAATACTTTATTTTAAAAAATTACTTAATTTAATAAATAAAAAAATGAATCAATTTATTATAAATTATCTAATATTTATTATATTTAACTTAATCATCTGTTAATTTTTAATATTATATTAAGTCATTTTCATACATGTGTTTGGTTACTATATGATATATGCGCAAGAAAACTTTGGCCACTTTTATTGTTATCTAATTGTTATGAGTACTGAGAATGCATAATTAGCAATTTTATAATTTAGTACAAGTGTTAGATTAGTAACCTTTTTAATTAAAACAACAACCAGGATTTAATTGAATTCCTAAGTTATATCGGTTCCTTTTAAAAGGCTGGACCACTAAACTAAACCAACGGTGAAAGATGATGATCCCACCACACCAATAGCATCCCAGATACGCAATAAACCAGTCCCTTATCTCAGTGGAAGAGCTGACGTGGCTACATCATCAAACGACATGTCGTTCGACAATAATGATTTGTTTTGGACTCGAATGTAAACTCCTGTAAAAATAAAATTGCAAGACTCCATATTTTAAAAGAATTGAAATGTCAATTTTAACCCTCCATTTTGCAAGTGTGAAACGAATCAATCAATCGTGTCCTCCAATATGAGAATTAAACATTGAAAATTGTTGTCACATCATCGCATCTCTCCATTAATCACTTCATTTATATTACTGGGTCCTTGTCGAAGTTAAAATTATTCATTTATTCTGATCAAAACAATTAGAAGAATGTTGGGTTGTGAAGATTTCATCGTCATTATTAAGAAATACTCTTCTAAGAGATGTATAAATTAATAGATGGACTCACTCATTAATAGATTGTGTTTGCGTATGCTATTACTTATGTTTACAATAGTAGAGTCCAAAATTTGAGGTTCATGAGACTCTATCCAACAACTTGCTAGATTTTCTTTGTTAAAAGATAATATAGTACAGAATTATTAAATACTAAATTACATCTCTCAATATTTGGAACCATAAAAACTGAATAATATAACTAGTACAGTTTGAAGAAAAAATTAAATTCAAAAAATAATTTAACAATTAATTTATTAATAGAAAGTATACAGAATTTCAGGCTTAAAAGGAAATTAATTAAAAAAGTATGACTTATAGAAAATCAATATATTTTATCTTGTGTGGAAAAAGCTAGAGAGTCAAAAGGAAGTTGCACTCGTTGAGTTAAACTTTCTAAGTTACTATAAAAATAATATGATTAATCTATCCTTAATAAAAATAATCTTTATTTTATTTAATTACTTTAAACAAATTCGCTTTATTATTTATTTTGAAAATAAATAAAGAGATATTATAAAAACTCTTGAAAATTACTAGCATTACATTGCTTTGGTAATCTGAAAAATGAGTCCAAAATTATGTTTTTTATCATTTATCAACTACCATCCATGCTCAACTTTATTCTCGTTGCCTACTTTATAATCTTTAAAAATCAAACTTGTGGACCATTTGTCAATACCTAAACATTTTGAACTCCTAATATTGGTAATTTTTAACTTGATAATATTATCAATAATTCTTATGACTTTTTAACTTTTTTTTTTTTTCAAATGATCCTTTTATTATATGAAAATATTTTAATATTTATATTAAAAAAAATGTTACCACCAAATCATTGGAATAATAAGGCATAATCATATTTTGTGGCATCTTCATAAGGAATTGTTACATGTACTAAACACAAACAATTAAGAATGTAGTTTTAGTTCTCTAAAAAAAATGTCAATCAAATACAAAATTTTATAAATTTTCTAGAAGTAATTACCTTGAAAATATAACCAAGTGAAACTTTAGTATTTACAATTGCACTAACTTGTGCTTTAGAATAATTAGGAGTTTGATCTCCAGAGAAATCCATTTAAGATTGATTCTCTTATCACATGTGAAGTGATGATTGTACCTACACTCATTTTGAGTATATTAGAGAAGAAAATTATTAAAAGATTTTGGTCTTCAGGTCCAATTCACTTTTTTAAAAACTGTATGATCGTACAAAGAGACATACTACACCAAACAAATAAGATTTTTCAAAGCTAAAGTAGAACTATGAAATTCTACTTTACATCTAAAAAAATTACATTTTTTATAAGAAAAATAAATTAGCTATTAACATAGTGTTTGCTTGGATTTTAAGTCAAAACTCATTTCATTTATAAATGAATTCTTATATTTGCTATTTGATAAAATAAAAATTGAATTTATTTATACCAAATACAATGTAAAAGCCATTATTGACTAAGTAAAATCGATAATAGTACATTTAAAGGACTGTGAAAAGACCTAAAATGGGGGAGTTTCTATCACTGCAATAGCAGGATTGTAAATGCTAATAAGCAAAGCAAAACAATTATTTAGAGATGAAAAATGAATTGTTCTCATCACTGAAAGTAAACTAATGTTTATATACAAAACACAAGAAACGAAAATGATGATCTAGCAAACTAATCCTTAATTATCAGCTAACAAACTTCACGCACTACAATAATTTAGTTATGTTCCCGCCATAAAACGAAGGTTGAAGAAGCTTCTGTTCAGCGACAAGCTGTTTCTTACATGCAACCCGCACCATATCACTAAACCAGTGGTCTTCTTGTAATTCCAACAATCCCCCTCTCAAGATGGAGTTCGATGAAAATCGATCAAACCCGTCTTGGACAACAGATTAGAAAAATGAGCCATGGTAGAAGGCTTGGTAAAAATTTCTGCTAACTGAAGCTTGCTCGATGTATGCCAGAGAGAGATAAAACCCTCTTGAAACTGGTTTCGGATAATGTGACAATCAATGTCGATGTGCTTAGTACGCTCATGGAACACTAAATTTCTAGAAATGTGAAGAACAGCTTGATTGTCACAGTAAAGGAAAATAGGTAAAGATAAAGGTACATGAAAGTCCTTGAGCAAAAAACTTATTCACAGACGTTCACAAACTGTTGCTGCCATACTCCGATATTCGGCTTCAGCAGATGAACGAGACACAACACTTTGCTTGCTTCTTGGTTTTCCAGGAAATGAGGGAAGAACCTTAGAAGACACAATAACCCGAAATAGACTTGCATGTGAGAGGACAGGATGCCCAATCAGCATCATAATAAGCGGTAAGAACTAAGTGTGAATTAGAAGGATAAAACATTCCTTTAGCAGGGTACCCCTTAAGGTATAGAAGAACATGAATAACAGCATCCCAATGGCTCTCTAAAGGGTTACTGAGATATTGACTGAGTTGTTGCACAACAAATGTAGTGTTAGGGCATGTGAGATTAAGATATAACAACCTTCCCACTAATTGGTGATACTGATCAGGATTAGAATATAGTGAACTATTAGATTCCCCTAGTTTAAGCCTTTGGGAAGAGGAGAAGAAACTGGTTTCGCTTCAAGTAAACCAGTATTTTTTGAGGAGATCCAAAACATACTTACGTTGATTAAGATAAGTGCCAGTAGTGGATCTTGCAATTTCGATACCCAGAAAATACTTGGCATAACCAAGATCTTTAATGGTAAATTATTGGTCTAGAAATTGCTTCACTAATTAATTGTCGACTTCACATGTACCTGTAAGAAGGACGTCATCCACATAGACCAGTAAAAATGTCATCGAAGTAGGAGCAATTTTCAAGAACAAGCAATGATCATGAGCTGACATCTGAAACCCAAAGTGATGCAATTGAACACTAAACTCCTTGTTCCATTGTCGTGAAGCCTGCTTTAAACTATAGATAGATTTCGTCAATCTACAAACAAGCCCTGGTTTAGGTGTAGAGTAATCTTCGAGTGGCTTCACATACAGCTCCTCATCCAGAAAACCATGGAGGAATGCGTTGTTATATCCAACTGGTGAATGTGCCATTGCTTAGATGTGGCAAAAGCTCTGAACATTCAAACAGTAATAAGCTTTGCGACAGGAGAAAAACTTTCTTGATAATCAAGTCCAGGCACTTGATTATACTCTTTAGCCACTAATCTTGCCTTATAGCGATCAACAGAGTCATCAGGCTTAGTCTTGACTTTGAAGACCCATTTACTGCCAATAGCATGCTTGCTAGGTGGCAAGGGAACTAGGTTCCATGTTTGGTTCGACTCTAAAGCATGTAGCTCCTTTTTCATAGCAGGTGTCCAGTTTTCATCCCGTTGAACTTGCTTATAAGAGCGGGGTTCATTGATGTGTTAGAGGTTAGCAAGGAAAGAAAGATAGTAAAAAGTGAAATGAGGTGGAGTGAGATAAGGAAAGGCAGGTGGAGAATTACCTGTGCCTGAACCTGTAAGTAAAGATACCTGAGCTGATGAGTGAGGTGGTGAACAGTTTGAAAATGTACTAGCCTGAGACCCAAAGTCTTGCAACCATTTGGCTTGGCTCGTGGTCTATCACTAACTCTTAAAACAGGAACAGGAGCAGGTGGGGATTGAGAAGAATGTGAAGGAACTGAGGAATTGGAGGGAGGCGATGAAGGAGAAAGTGTAAGATTAGAAGGAGAAGAGATAGGTGGTGGGAGAGAAGACGAAGGTGAAACGGCAGAAGAAGAAGGAATATAATCTGGTATAGAATGATGAGGATAGACAAGTGGAATGGAAGGAACCAATTCAGATGGAAAGGAAGAATGATGACTACCCTAAGGAAATATGTTTTCATAAAAAGAAACATCTCGAGAAATAAGAACTTAATGAGTATGTAAATCATAAAGTTTGTAGGCTTTTTTTACCTAAAACATAGCCAATGAAAACACATTTAAATGATCTAGATTCAAACTTATCTTTATGAGGACTAATGTTTGCTGCATAACAAAGACAACCAAAACTTTTGAGGTTGCAGTAATTGGGAGGTTTATGATGAAGAATTTCAAAAGGAGTTTTCCAAGATAAAACAGATTTGGGCAACCTATTTAAAATATAAATAGCAGTTATAATAGATTCGCCCAAATATTTTTTTCGCAATCGAGATTTGTAACAATTATTGGTGTTTTCTCTCTATGATCCCATTCTGTTGGGGACTGTAAACACATGATTTTTTAAGTTGAATACCCTTTTCTAAAAATAGTTGTTGACATTCATGACTAAGAAATTCGGTTCCATCATCACTTCTAATGGCCTTAACTTTGGTATGAAACTAAGTTTCAACTAGGATAAATAAATATTTGAGAAGATTTGGGGGGGGGGTTTGAGTTTTATGATTCAATAAGAAAGTCCAGGTTGCCATACTGCAATCTTCAACTATTGTTAAAAAATAGTGTGCGCCTGTAATGGAATGTGTTTTATATGGTCTCCATAAATCTATATGAATCAAGTCAAACAAATTCTCATATCTAGTATGACTGATAAGAAAAGGTGTTCTTTGTTGCTTAGATTGAAAATAAATGTCGCATGGATTATGAAAAAGTTCAAAATGAAGACTAAGAATACAAGAGATTAAATGTTGCAACATAGATTTGGAAGCATGTCCAAGTTTATGATGCCACAAATTTCAAGTAGATTCATTGAGTGAAAGAGTATGAGAATTATTACACATGAGCGAAGTTTGAACAAAAGGTAGCGGACTAGAACCTAACACATGTACCTTACTATAAAAGGTAAGGACTTTTGGTTGAAAACTTGTCTTGTCCAGTACATACAAATTGACCACCACTTTGCCCCACAGTTGAGATAACTTCACTCCTCAGGTCCTGAAACAGGCAATGGTTAGGATAAAAACAAACTTTGGTATTAGCTATGATGGCTAATTTTCTAACTGATAAATGGTTATATTTAAAAGCAGGAACATGTAAAGCTTGCTTTAAAATGAAAACCTTATACATAATAATGTCTCCTTTGTGTTCAATAGATTTCACATTACCATTAGGTAAGTATACGAATGTGAATTGGTTTAACACGATAGGATTGGTAAACAATGAAAGGTGTGAGGTCATATGATTGGAAGCACCAGTATCCACTATCCGTGAATCAAATTCAAATGTCAAAGTTGCATAAAAGCATAATGTAGAGCTGTACCTGCAGAGTCAATGAAGTGAGCAAAATTAACCGGAGAGTCCAGCTCTTTGCCTTTAATAAATTTTTAAAATTCTCTCTGAATCATGGCACTTATCTTGTTTGTCCATTCTTGATCCTTATCTGCAACTGACGCGTCATCATCTTCAGTAGCATTAGGTGGAATGTCCACATTATGCACCGTAACCTTGCTTCTTTGAGATTTGCCCTTTTAGTTTTTCAACTCCTTAAGCCAGTCTGGGTACCCATTCAACTTAAAGCATGTGTCTCTAGTGCGACCATTAGCTTTGCAATATTTACAAAAACTGTCGCTCTTATTTCCAGATTCCTTCTTCTTGTCATATGTATTTCTCCCTTGCTTAAAGCTCTTATTCTTTGCGCACATAGCATTTTGACCACTTAGTTCATTGTATGCAAGGTGCACCTCTCTCTGTTTCTCCACTCTTAAGATCATAGAATAAGCCTTATTGATACTAGGCAAAGGATCCATTGAGAGTATTAGATTCTTAACGTGATCAAAAGACTCATTTAATCCCATAAAAAATTGCATAAGTTTGTTCAAAGAAGCTAGATCCATAACAGACTTAGATGCACCACATGTGCATTGTTTAGATACCATATACATACTGTGAAAAAGGAATCAAGCAGTTTAGCTCATCCCATAGCCTTTTGAGCTTCATGGAGTAGCTCACTACAGAAGCATTTCTCTTTGAACTGATATATCACCATATCTCTCCTTCAATTCATCCCACAATTCCTTAGCATTTGACATATAATTTAATGCATCTACCAGTTCTTTGGAGATTGAATTCAATATCCACGAGGTCACCATGCTATCAACACGTAACCACTGTTCATAATCTGATGACAGTTCATCAGGCATAGAAAACTTGCCATCAATGAAGCCTAGCTTCAAGTTGGCCCTTAATGTAATTATCATGGCCCTACTCCATGAAAGGTAATTAATTATTCCCATTTAAAGGTGAAGTTACTAGGATCATACCTGGATCATCTGAGCCCTGTAGGGTTAATGGATCATTGGTGATTTGCGACTGACCAATCCTCATATGATCAGACCCTCTTTGATCCGAAGTTTCTCTTATCTCTTCAGCCATGACGAAACCAACACTATAAAATGAGTATAGCAACATCAAAGAGATTTCAACGTGGCTTTGATACAATGAAGAATACAAAATGGTTGAGTTTCTATCACTACAATAGCAGGATTGTAAATGTTAATAAGCAAAGCAAAACAATTATTTAGAGATGAAAAAATGAATCGTTCTCATTACTAAAAGAAAACTAATGTTTATATACAAAATACAAGAAACGAAAATGATGATCTGACAAACTAATCCTTAATTATCAACCTTCACGCACTGCAATAATTTAGTTATGTTTCCGCCATAAAACAAAGGTTGAAGAAACTTATGTTCAGTGACAAGCCGTTTCTTACATGCAATCAGCACCGCGTCACTAAACTAGTGGTCTTCTTATAATTCCAACAAACTGACAATAAGGATAAAGATAAGAAAAATAAATTTTGAGAACTTACTAAATTTAAAATTTTATTTATAATAGATCGAAAACTTTCTAAAAAAAAAAACAATTCTTTATAATAGATCAAAATTTCAGTATTCAAGAATTTTGATAAAAAAACAATTCCTTACTAAACAAAAAAAAAACACATTTCATTTACAATAGATCAAAATTTTAGTATTCGAGAATTTGCAGTATAATCTCAATTACTGAAATTTTTAGTCTTAGTAATGAAATTTTACTTCTTAAAAACCAATTCCTTATACTCTCAAAAAAAAAAAAAATCTTCTTGTTACACTATTCCTCTCTCTCTCTCTATATATAGTTAGTGTGTGTATATAGTGTAAAAACTTCTACAAAACTTCAATTAAGGTTACTCGTAAATCTCATTTATTTATGACTACGTCGAGAAAAGGTACTAAAGAAAAAAAGGTAAAATTCTGAAGCCAATCAATTGGTTTGTCATGTCCCTAAATAGTGCTGCATCCTCATAGTTATTGAAAATTTTTTGTCCTGGCAGAGTCTACCAAAAATAAACTAGATTTATAGAATATAAATATTTATGCGAGCTGAATTCTATAGTGAACCATTTAATAAAAAATTATTTACATAATGCATTTTTATTATAAATTAATAAAAAATTACAAAATATCATTTAATTTAAAGAAAATGTCCCACACAATAAATTATGAATTATTAACGTGATAAATTAAATCCATACTAGAATTTCTCCCAAAATATATGCCAACATTATCCAATGTGTTAGTCTATAAAGATTAGGTCTAGCAACTACATATAAGCATTCTAATCCCATTGGAAGAAGTTGTTTGACCCCAGTGTCCCCCAAATTCGTCTGTCAACTGTTCTCTTGTTTGGCCCACTTGAATTGAACATCAGTAATATTGACCATGTTTTTGTTCTGAAAAAAAAATAATGGTTTGCAGTCAGCCATTGGGCTGCGTTTCTTTTCAAAACTGAGGCGACCATAGAAATCAAAGAATGGTATTCACCTAACAATTGATAAATAACCAAATTTCCTTATATTATTATTAATAAAAATAGAAAGTGGGTTTAAGTGGCGAATGTATATGTTGGATAAAGGCCTGCTGAGATAAGGTCAGTTGAATTGTGCCAAAAAGGGCTGGGCACAACCCATCTCTCTTAAAATCCAGAAGGAGTTGGCCCAATCTACCTATGGGCTCATACAAGCCCAGCTTATCCAAGGTCAGAATGGTGCATCAGGCAATAAGCAATGCCCAATAATAATATATATCCAATCCAAATATAAAAAACACAATATTTTGTTTTTTAGAGAATCCCTATTTTCCATTTGCCCTGTTTTTGTTTTTCAGGATGTAATGATTTTGAAAAGTAGGTGAAGCAATGAATAATATTTTTAAAAAAAAAAAAATAAGACAAACAGATTCTTTTTTTTTTTCTTTGTCATAATAGTATATACTTTTTAGGCTATCATCAGCAATTTTCTTTTTAGGTTGATGCTGTCTCATTTCTCTTATTTTTATATTATTAAAAAATTTAGCAAGATATATGTGATTTTATTTTTCTTATTTTAACAAATAATATTAAATTTGATTAGATTTATATATCTAGCACCACAAAAAAAACTGCAATTTAATAACAAATTACTTTGTTGTTAAAATTAAAAAATCTGCAACTAATTTTTAAGCATACAGATATAATGTTTATTTGTGGGTTCTTCTTATTGTTGTACTTCTGAGAATTATATATTTTTTTAATGAAAAATGTTTTCTCTTTATAATTTTTTTCGTTCTATAGTTTTTTATTTTTTAAATATATTTTTATGATAATTTTTAAATTGTCAATGATATTTAGCCTCTTGAAATCATTTAAAGACCATGAATGAGTCTATTTGTGATTTTTAGTAATCAATAATTAGAGAGTATTTACTATTGAATTGCAAGTATTTATTATTGAATTGCATGCTTTATCATTGTCAATAGATTCCACTATACTTCTTAATACATTATTATTTGTAAATCAAGTTATACAATTTATCAAATCTCTAAATAAATTTTCATATTTCTTAATCAAATATAAATAGAAATAAAAACATATTAATTGAAAAATTGCAAAATATGCAATTAAATATATAAAGCTAATATATATATATATATATA
>CATIWR010356015.1:0-18081 GCA_949677035.1 Omphalea diandra
GAAATTCCACATAAACATATGCATTGGATAAATAATTATTTAGACATGTGAATTATAAAAGCATGACAATGACACTTGCACCATTGCACTTGGGACACTTGAACATATATGTAGTGTTTGTATAGTTGCATGACAAATTGTTTTATATTGTGTGCTTGTTATAGCATTATAAATAATGGTGTTATAGAGCTTATTTTAAAGTGTAAGGAGCATCTAGGAATTAGTAGATGGATGGAAGTACTTAAGAAGTGAAGAAGAGGGACTAAAAGAGGAAAGTGAACTTCCAACCAATAGGATTGCAACACCATGATATTGTCTTATTGCAATAGGCTTACAAGTGGAATTTTTGACCCACTAGGATCAGAATTAAGGGGTTAGACGTGAGTTATAGCAGAAGAGAGAGAGAGCTAAGGAAGAAAGAAAGAAAGGAAGAAGAAGAAGAAGAAGAAGAAGAAGAAGGAGGGGAATAAGTATGGGCTGCCTAGGAAAGAGTCCTAAAGTTTTCTAATTTTGGGACAATAGGTAAGTTAATTTATCTTCTTCTCAACTAAAATTAACCTCTCATGACATGTTAGTCATGCATGGTTAGTGAGAATTATGGAATAATTGAGGCAAAGCTCTTGGATGGAAGTTGAAATCCAAGAGAACAAGAGCTGTTTGTGTTGGATTTTTCTGTTAGAGCAGGTTTTTATACCCACGATTTTATAACACTAGAAGAAGAATTAGGGAAAGTGAAAAATATGAAAGTTGTAGCTTTATATCCCATATAAGTTCATATGAAACAGTTTTTCTTGATTTGGTGTGTGTGAGGAGTTATGGCTACTTCATTAGGGCTGGTTCACAACCAACCGAGATGACATTAGTCTTTTGGTTTTCTCATATTTTGATGGCCTTATATTTTTATTTTAACAAAGTGTAAAACATAAAATATGTAGGGCTATATTCTCTATAAATACATATAAAGAAGTTTTGATTTATTTGTTGTGTGGAAAGAGATATGACTCATTGATTAGGACTGACCCTGTACGCAGATGAAACCCCACCTTTCTTTTAATTCTATTTTCCAAGAATATGATGGCCATAGATTCAAAATTTGATGATGGTCCAAACTTTAAAGTTGTGTATTTATGTCTAATAATCATACCTGTGAAATATTGTTTCCAAATCTAGCATGGTTGTTGAGATATTGTCCCTTCATCATGGCTGTTAATCAACATGTTACAAACCTGTTCACCCTGAGATTGGTACTTTGTTTTGGTGACCTTATAGACCGAACTAGATAATGAGTAAAACATGAAAAATTTTAATTTGTATGTTTTGTAACTGATGGTAGATTATTATTACAATTGGGTTTGTGTAATTTGAGATACACCCAGGAATGTAAGACCTACTAAGACTGAGATGACATTGTAATGGGGAAAAATTTAAAAATTCACTATATTTTATGTGTGCCTGATATTGGCCTGAGATTCAAATATGTTGTCTCATTATGTGTATAGTTTGTTTGAGAAAAAGAATCAAGTAATTTGGATGAGTATATCTAGAGTTATTACTGTGAGAGTGTAGCAAGCTCAGGCTGCCATATAAGGAAAATATGCATAAACACTAGGTCCACTTGCATGAATCATGCCATAGTTGCATACTAAGCATTCATAATCATTTTGACATACTTATAACCATGTATGTATCAAATTTCAGGATCTCAAAACTTTAAGGAAGCCCTAGAGAGAGAACCAAACCTACCATAAAGGTTGGCACATCAAAAAGTGAGTAAAAACGATAATTAGATTCCAATGTGTATATGTGTGATAATTTTATGATGTGATTATGTCCTATTACATGTATATGTGATTCAATTGTTACCTTTTACATATGAATATAGGTCAAGTGAGAATTATGTGGTCTCAATGATTACTTGGTATACCATTGTTATGAACAATTGCATATGAAACTAAAAGGACGTTGTGACCAGCTTGTCAAATACTTGCAAATCACATGGAAGATGGACCAATAAGTCCCATTGGCACATGTTATTGATCAAATGAATCACTTGTTATATGCTGGCCAACAAACTTAAATGTCACTTGAATCGCATGAATTCTCGAGAATAGTGTTTGCCTTGCAAGGTCACGACACAAAAATAATTCTATTGCACTTGCACTTGCATGGTCAATTGTTATACTTGTAATATATCCTGATGATATTCTTATGTTGGTTATGCCATAAGAATTTGATTATTATTTTTATTCACTGAGTCGTGACTCACCAAATCACAATATATTTTTAAGATACCGAAGAATAAGAATTGGACACTTTGGTGCTTAGAGTTTTGCATTGAGACACATGGACCACAGGTTGTCGGCTGAATTCCAACTCTCTCTCTCCTTGAGTCATGTACATACATTTAGATAGGAACTAGTTGTGGTCACTAGTCTTGACATTAGATAACATATATGGACATTAAATACATGTTTGATTATGTATGTATAATGAATAAAATCTTTATGCATATGTATGTTGGACATGAATGCTATGAGTTCTGTAAATGAAAATGGTCGCTACAAGGAGTATCAAAGGGTTTGCAAGCTAACATGACAACCTCCTATAATAAATCTAAAGTATACTTTCTTTGTGATAAGAATATACATTTTTTAGACCGTTACATCATAATTCTTGGAAAATATTTCAAGGGTCTAAGGTCTTTCATCTTAAACTCCCGAGAAAGATAAGTTTACAAGGTTGTCCTCTCATCAAAATCATTCCTTATCATAAACATATCATCAACATGTATAATAAGAACTATTCATTTCCCTTCTTTGTGCTTTATAAAGAGAGTATGATCAAAATTATTCTGTTGATACCTTGTTGTCCTTTGAGCACCAAAAAGATTGAATTGGTGGGAAATTAAAAATTTGAAGGGAAGGATTTGAAGACATGGAAATAAAAGATATAGGAGAGGAGTTAAAGACACAAGATTTTATAGTGTTTAGATGTTATTGAACCCTATGTCCATTTCCCAATTCTTTGAATTGGATATTCTACTATCACTAAATGGTATTTTCAAGTTCACACTAAACTTTTACACTATGTATTTTATGGCTCACACACAACCTTACAATTTGTATTTCAAGGCTCACACACATTCAATTGGGCATTCTACTATCATTAAATGGTGTTTTCAAGCTCACACCAAACTTTTACACTATATGTTTTATAGCTGATAGATGACCTTACAATTTGTGTTTCAAGGCTCACATACAACCTCTTAAATGTTTCCCCAAAGGCTCATAATTAATATATACAAGAGTTCTACAACTAGGCTAACTCTTAAACCCAAAAATAGTAGTGTTTAATGCTCACACCCAATAATAACTCACATATAAGAATTAAAGTTGAGAAACAAAATTGTAATAATTCAATTATATTAAATGCTATTCTCTCACATTCAAGTACATTTGGTGGAGTATTTATTGGCAACAACCACTAAAGAGACACTACAAATAAAATAATTTCTTATTCTCTAAGTTATGATAGACATATCTTGCATTAAATGTCTATCAAATTGATTTTATGATTGTGATTGGTTATTCACGATCGCGATTTCTCGTCTTACACAAAAATTGTTGAAATTAGGGTAGAGAATCCTATTTATATCTGATGGCTAGTCCATGTGGCACACCACCATTGGTCTTTAAAGAAAAATAGTCATTATGTTCTTCAATCCAAATAAAACTTGAGATCACAGTTTATTTTTCTCTAGGATGTGATGGCCACCACGAATCCTTTTGTTTGACAAAAAGATATTGTTCCATCAAATTGTGGTCTTGACCAACATTTCACCCTCGTGAATTTTGATATACCAATACCTCTTTGGGGACTTGGCATGCTCTGGTTGAGGACTTGATTTCCTCCAGGTAATTGTAAAAGTCATTGTCACGATGATGAATGCAACTTCCACCATGAATTCTTATGTTTCATCTTCATCACTTTCTTAGCAAGATCGCAGTTGTGATTTTCTCTATAAAATCATCTAAACTAACTTCAACCATTCTTCCTGTAAGATAGCAGTTACGAATTAGAAGTTCTTGATAGTATAGGATGTCTTTCACAATACTTAAAACTTAAACTCCCATTTAACTTTCAATGCAAACTTATCTAAAAATCTGTAAAATTAACACTTAAAATTGATGTTAAAACATATCAATCTACATTGTCAAGATCAAAAGAGAGTTTTGACTTAGATTTGACCAACCTCATCCAACAATCTCTCCCTTTTGATTTTGACAACTTAGATTGATTTTGCAAGGGATAAAGAATGCATATGTGTGAAGTTGAGATGGTTGTCAATGTTTAACAATTTAAACTTGTTAAGATACCAACTAAACTTCAAATCCAATTAAACTAATTGAAATTGGTCCCCCTTAAAATATACTCCCCTTTAATTATAACGTGCAAGTTCACTCTCCCCCTTTGTCAAGATAAAAAAGAGAGGATAATGCAATTAAAGGAACAAGTATAAAGTTATGCAAATAAAGAATATTAAGAATAACCATAGACAGAACAAAAACTTCAACTTTTATTAATATCAAACAAATATAAAATAAAGTCAAACATAGAATAAAAAACTTGGTGGATCATATAATTAGGCCAAAGATAAAAAGAACACAAACAAAAAAAGAATTATAAACCTAAGTAAGAAAAACTATAGGGATGGAAAGATGTCATCATCACTATCTCTAACTTCTTCACCTCCTCTTTTTTATGCCTCGTCTCTTTCTTCTTCTTTTTGATTATTTTCTTCTAGTGGGGTATCTTCCCAGTCCTTAAAATTAGGAAAATGATAAAGTGTTACACCCACCTTCTCTTGAAGGTCCACAAAGTCAATGTAAAGGTGAGAAATAAGAAGAAATCTTCTCTTAACCATTTTTATCACCTTGTCCAACTTCTTGTTTATGGAAGAGAGAGAGAGATGGAAAAAGATTTTGGTTTCGCTTTGGGCTTAGGAGATGGAATGGGTTGGGCACTCTCCTTTATCACAAACCTCTTCCTTTTTAAAGCATGTAATAACTTTTTTCATTTGACAGAACTCATACTGCTCTGATACCAATCACTGTGACAACCATTTCATGTACAAAACTCATACTATTCATGTCCAAAATACATATGCATAAAGGTTTTATCCAACTTTCATACACAATTCAACATGTATTTTCATGTACATATATGTTGACTAATGTCATGACATGAGGAGAGAGAGAGTTGGAATTCAGCCGACAACTTGTGGTCCATGTGTCTCAATGCAAATCTCTAAGCACCAAAATGTTCAATTTTGACAAATAAAGTTGTATCAAACTTGCCTTTTTCAAAATCATTTTTGTAAAAGAAATGAAATAAGCCTTTCATACTAAGCTCTTGGAACTTGTTTTAAACCATATAAGGATTTAGTTAATTTGAAAACATGATTCAAAAAAGCATGACATTCAAAACCAGAAGGTTGTTTACTATAAACTTCGTCCTCAATGAGAGCATTAAAAAATGCACTCTTCACATCCATTTGAAAAAGTTTAAAATTAATGTTATATGCAAATGCTAAAAGAATTCTAATGGCCTCTAATATTGTTATAGGGGCAAAGGTTTCAACATAATCAATGCCTTCCTCTTGGTTAAAGCCTTTGCAACCAATCTAATTTTGTTCCTAGTAATAAAACCTTGTTCATGTAACTTATTCCTAAACACCTATTTGCATCCCACGATTGTGTGTTCATTAGGCCTAGGAATAAGTTCCTAACTTTATTTCTCCCAAATTGTTTGAGTTTATCTTGCATAGGCATTACCCAACTCTTATCATCAAAAGCCTTATTAATAGATTTTAGCTCAAATTTAGAAACACAAGCAAGATTATTATACAAAGGATGAAGATGATTTGTAACATCCCTATCCACATTCATTGGCATTATCACATGAACATATTCATTACATAAATGATATGAAACCCCACATGAACATATGCATTGGATAAATAATCATTTAGACATGAAAATTGTAGAAGCATGACAATGACACTTGCACAATTGCATTTGGGACATTTGAACATATATGTAGTGTTTGTATAGTTGCATGACAAATTATTTTATGTTGTGTGCTTCTCATATCATCATAAATAATGGTGTTATAAAGCTTATTTTAAAGTATAAGGAGTGTCTAGGAATTAGGAGATGGATGAAGGTGCTTAAGGAGTAATAAGAGGGACTAAAAGAGGAAAGTGAACTTCCAACCAATAGGAATGCAACACCATGATTTTATCCCATTGCATTAGGCTTACAAGTGGAATTTTTTACCCTTTAAGATCAGAATTAAGGGATTAGATGTTAGTTATAGTAGAAGAGAGAGAGAGCTAAGAATGAAAGAAAGAAAGGAAGAAGAAGAAGAAGAAGAAGAAGGACAAGAAGAAGTGTGGGCTGCCTTGAAAAGAGTCCTAAGGTTTTCTAATTCAGGGAGAATAGGTAAGTTAATTTATCTTATCCCTACATGAAATTAACCCCTCATGACATGTTAATCATTCATGGTTGTGAGAATTATGGAGTAATTAAGGTAGAGCTCTTGGATGGAAGTTGAAATTCAAGAGAATAAGAGTTGTTTGTGTTCGATTTTGCTATTAGAGCAGGATTTTGTACCCATAATTTCATAACCCTAGAAGAGGAATTAGGGAAAGTACATAATATGAAAGTTGTTGCTTTATATCCCATATAAATTCATATGAAACATTTTTGCTTGATTTGGTGTGTGTGAGGAGTTATGGCTCCTTCATTAAGGCTGGTTCACAACCAACTGAGATGACCTCAGTCTTTCTATTTTCTTATATTTTGATGGTCTTATATTCTGATTTTGACAAAGTGTAAAACATTAAATTTGTAGGTTTATATCCTCTCTAAATAGTTGTAAAGTACTTTGGATTGATTTATTGTATGGAAAGAGATATGACACATTGATTGAGACTGACCCTGTATCTAGATGAAACCCCACCTTTCTTTTAATTCTATTTTCCAAGAATTTGATGACCATAGATTCAGAATTTGATAATGGTCTAAATTTGAAAGTTATATATTTATGTATGATCTACAAACTATGAAATATTTTTGCCAAATTCAACATGGTTGTTGAGATATTGTCCTTTCATCATGACTGCTTGTCAACATGTTACAAACCTGCTCACCTTGAGATTGGTCCTTTATTTTGGTGACCTTATAGACTGAATTAGATAATGTGTAAAACATGAAAAATGTTCCTTTATGTGTTTTGTAATTAATCGTGGATTATTATTGAAATTTAATTTGTGTAATTTGAGATACACCTAAGAATGTAAGACCTACTTAGACTGAGATGACATTACAATATAGAAAAATATAAAAATTCACCACATTTTTTGTGTGTCTGATATTAGCCTAAAATTTGAATTTTTGCTCATTTTGTGTCTATTTTGTTTGAAAAAAAGAATCAAGTCATTTGGATAAGTATATCTAGAGTTATTGCTGTGAGAGTGTAGCTAGCTTAGGTTACCATATAAGGAAAATATGCATAAACACTAGGTCCACTTGCATGAATCATGCCATTGTTGCACACCAAGCATTCATAATCATTTTGAAATACTTATAACCATGTATGTGTCAAATGTTGTGATCTCAAAACTTTAAGGAAGCCCTAGAGAGAGAACCAAACCTACCATAAAGGTTGGTCACATCAAAAGGTGAGTAAAAAAGATAATTAGATTCTAATGTGTATGTATGTGATAATTTTATGATGTGATTATGTTCTATTACATGTATATGTGATTGAATTGTTACCTGTTACATATAATATAAGTCAAGTGAGAATTATATGGTCTTAATGATTAGTTGGTATACCATTGTTATGAACACTTGCATATGGAACTAAAAGGATGTTGTGACTGGCTTGTCAAACACTTGCATATGGAACTAAAAGGATGTTGTGACCGGCTTGTCAAACACTTGCAAATCACGTGGAAGATGGACTAATATGTCCCACTAGCACATGTTATTGATCAAATGGTTCACTTGTTATATGCTGGCCAGTAAATCAAATGTCACTTGAATCACATGAATTCCTAGGAGCAGTGTTTGCCTTACAAGGTTATGACAAAAAAATCAAAATGTTGCACTTGCACTTGCATAGTCAATTGTTATAGTTGTAATGTATCCTGATGATATTCTTATGTTGGTTATGCCATAAGAATCTAACTATTGTTTTTATTTATTGAGTCGTGACTCACTAAATTGTAAATTATTTTTTTTCAGATACTGAAACATAAGATTGAACATTTTGGTGCTTAGAGTTTTGCATAGAGACATATGGACCACAAGTCGTCGACTGAATTCCAACTCTCTCTCTCCTTATGTCATGTACATACATCTAAATAGGAACTAGTTTATAGTCACTAGTATTGACATTAGTTAACATATATGTACATTAAATATATGTTGAATTATATGTGTATGATGAATAAAACCTTTATGAATATGTATTTTGGACATCAATGCTATGAGTTTTGTAAACGAAAATGGTCGTTACATGATATCTAGTACCTACTTCATTGGATGTCCCACCAATGATAAGATCTTTTGGGTGATGTTTAGAGAATCTTCAATCTTTAGAAAGTTCTTGAGCTGGGTTTTCTACTTGTTATGACTAAGATTCCTTAACTTCTTATGATAACTTGTTATCCTCAAGATTAATCACCATTTCTTTTGGAGTTGAATCAAGCTCTAACTTCTCAAAGTCACCTGCAAAACTATCAATAAGAGAACCTTTCCTAATATCAAGTTACTAGATTCATCAAATACAATGTTCATTGACTCTTCAATAGCTATAGAACTTTTGTTGAATACCCTATAGGCTTTACCATAAGTGAAGTAGGCCAGAAAATGCCTTCATTTATTTTGAATAAAATTTTCCAATGTTGTCTTTCATATTAAGAACGTAGTATTTGCACCAAAAAACTCAAAGGTATGAAAGCTTAGGTTTTCTACCATTTCATGGCTTATAAGAAGTTTTGTTTAGAATGGGTCTTTTGAAAACACAATTTGCAATATAACAAGAAATATTGATGGCTTTGGCCCAAAAGTAATTAGGCAAAGAATACTCATTGAGCAAGGTTCTAGGCATCTCTACTAAAATTTTATTTCGCCTCTTTACATCACCATTTTATTATGGTGTTCTAGGAGTAGAAAAATTGAGAGAAATCTCATTCTCTAAGCAATAAATTTCTAAAGATTCATTTTGAAATTCTTTTACATGGTCACTTTTAAGAGAAAAATGAAGTGACCTTTTTCATTTTGAACTCTTTATGCAAAACTTTTGAAAGCATCAAAGTGTCATTCTTATGAGCAAGAAAAGAAAACCCAAGTAAACCTAGAATAATCATCAGCTAGGACAAATGCATAATGTTTTCCACCTAGACTAGCAATCCTAGGAGGTCCAATTAAGTCTATATGGATAAGTTGAAGAAGTCTAAAAGTACTTATAACATTCCTTACTTTGAAAGAAGTTTGGTGTTGCTTCCCTATTTAGTAAGGTCCACATGTCTTGTCCTTAGAGAATTTTAACTTGGGAAAACCTTTTACTAGCTTTCCTTTAGATAAACTTTGCAAGAGCTCCATGCTAGCTTGACCAAGTCTTCTATGCCAAAGCCAAACTTCATTGCTAAGAAACACAAAAAACTTAAAGGATTGATTTGCCAAATTGTTTAAGTCAATTAAGTAGGTATTGCCTCTTATTTCACCCTTAAAGACTACCTTCTTATCCACTAAAGTGATAACCCGACATTCTCTAGAGTTAAAAGTAACTTTATTACCTTTGTCATAAAATTGACTTACACTTAACAAATTATGTTGCAAATCTTCAACTAAAAGAGCATTGTCAATAAGTGAACAACCATTCTTTCTAATTATTCCAATGTTAATTGCCTTACCTTTGACATTGTCACCTTTATTTTCTTTTATGGCTATGAATAGCTTTTTGTTTCATGTCATATGCTTTAAGCACCTGTTATCCATATGCCAATCATTATCTTCATTGGTGGCTGCTAAACATTCCTACAAAACATAAATAAATTATCTTTGTTTAGGTACCCAAGCATACTTAGGTCCTTTAGGGTTAGGTCTTGAAGGGTCATCTAATTTGAGATGAACCTTCCTAATATAGCAGAAAATGTTTATGTGACCAAACTTCATATAACAATGATATTGGAGCTTAGACTTGCGAGTCTTTCTCCTATGCATAAGCTTAGTATGAGTGGGGGCCTTCTCATATTGTGGTGGTGAGAGTGTATGCATATGCATGAGTGACTGGGAGTAAAGAGAATTTTTGTGTGTGTTTGGGTGAGCATGCTTCTTAGTGTACATGTATGCATGGTTCACCTTTTAGGTTTAGGTTTTGAGCCTTGAGGTGCCTTTCCTTTGCCTTTAGGCATAGGTGACTTATTGCCAGGAGCACTTTTTCTCCATATTACCTTAATGCTTGAAGTTTGAGGTGCTGATGCTCTAACGAATGTTCTGAAAGGTTGTGTAAAAGAAGAGGTTCCATTGAAACCTAGACCATGTCTCACTAGTGGAGGTCTTTAAGATACAATAAGTGTATCTAAAGCTTCATTCCCTTTATGAAGCTTAGAGATAGAATTTCTAACTTCTATTACTTCTCCCTTTAAGGAATCATTTTCCTTTCTTAAGGAGTTAACAGAACATAAAGACTTTGAAAGACTCTACATATTTTTTGAGTTCTTCATTAGAAGTCGTCGACTCATTTACAAGCTTATTTAAGGATTTAAATTCATCCTCTAGTTT
Source organism: Omphalea diandra (assembly GCA_949677035.1). Lineage (NCBI taxonomy): Eukaryota > Viridiplantae > Streptophyta > Magnoliopsida > Malpighiales > Euphorbiaceae > Omphalea > Omphalea diandra. The sequence goes on from CATIWR010356015.1 coordinate 10,857, forward strand.
TAAGCATTTCTTCTTATAAGTTTTTATTTATGATTTATACTTATCACATCTCAAAGTAAGAGCTTCAAGAAGCTCATCATCTACATCATCATATGCATCACAATTATCACTAGAGTGAGCAGAAGAAGTTACTTCATTTGAAGAGTCTTCTTATGCCATGAAGCAGAGATTGGCCATTTCTTCATCTTCTTCTTCTTCACTAGAGCTATTATCCCAAGTGGCTTTGAAGCTTTTCTTCTTCTCCTTGTCTCTTTTCTTCTTTTTCTTCTTCAGTTTGGGGTAGTCATACTTGATGTGGTCCTGCTTGCCACACTCATAGCAGTTCACTTCATTTTTCTTTTTCTTGAGGTAAGGAGATGCCTTCTTAAAGTTCTTCCTATCTTTCCTTTTCCTTATTAGCTCTTTGGTCCTTCTAGAAAGCATGACCAACTCTTCCTCCTCCTTGTCACTATCATCATCATCATCACTTGATGCAACTTTCACCTCTTTATCTTTAGTTGAGGATTTAAAAGCCAAGGTCCTTTTTTCTATTTTATCATTTTTATCCCCCTGCCATCTTATCTTCTTTATTTCCTCATTTTTCTTTAAGGCCAGTACATGAGTGAGAAGCTTGCTTATGACAACATATGTTTACACCTTTATAATTTTTAGATTTGACTCTTAAATACTACACTTTAGCATTAAACTTTTCAAAATGTAAATATTTGAGAATTTTGGTATTTACCTCATGATTGCTAAGAATTCAATCAAATTTTTTCATATTTGTGATGATGGACATGAGTCTATTCATCATGTTAGTGATGTTTTCATTGTTTTTCATCATGAATAGTTTCCATTCTGTCATATATATTTCTACCTTGCTAAACTTCACCAATGTTATGCCTTCATGATAATTCTCCAATGCTTTCTAAATTCCATGGGCAGTAAGACAATGTTGTACTCTTCCAATCTCCTCTCTTGGCAAGGAGCTAAGAAGAATTGTCATTGCCATTTTTTGGTTTCTTCATTTAATCTTCTATGTGCTTCCACCCATTCCTCCTTTGGGATCAATTATTTACTTCCATCAACCACCTTGGTGCTTCCATTCTTTTACTACTCTTCTTATAGATCCACCACATCACTGTCTAAATATATCTCCATTTTATACTTCTAATGAGTATAGTCAGATCCATCGAAGTAGGGCTTGAGATAGGTATGGATTCCTTCTTGTGTCATTGTTTTTTCTCACACACTTAAGGTTTTGATTGAAACCTTGCTCTGATAGCATTTGTTATCCCTTAAGCACTAAGAAGGGGGGGTTGAATTGGTGGAAATTTTAAAATTTAGAGGGAAGGATTTGATGAGATGGAAAAATAGAAGATGTAGGAGAAGAGTTAAATACACAAGATTTTATAGTGGCTCAGGTGTTAACGAACCTTAGGTCCACTCCTCAAGTCTTTAAATTGTGTATTTTACTATCACTAAATGGTGTTTTCAAGCTCACCCCAAACTTTTACACTATTTATTTTATGGCTCACACATAACCTTACATTATGTGTTTCAAAGCTCACGCACAACCTCTTAACTGTTTTCCTAAAGGCTGACATTTTGCCTATACAAGAGTTTTACAACTAGACTAACTATCCAACCCAAAAATACTGGTGTTTAATACTCACGCATAATAATAATAATAACTCACATATGAGAATTAAAGGTTGAGAAACAAAATTGTAAGAGTTTAGTTATATTTAATGCTATTCTCTCACATTCAATGGAGTATTTACAAGCAACAACCACTAAAGAGACATTACAGACAAAATAATTTCTAAATCTCTAAATTGTGTTAGCATATCTAGCATTAAATATCTGTCATATAGATTTTGAGTTTGTGACTGGTCATTCACTATCACGATTTCTTTTCTTGCATAAAAATTGTTTAAATCATGATAAAGAATCTCATTTCTATCTAATAGCTAGTCCATATGGTTTTCAAATAAAAATAACTGCTATGTTCTTCGAGCTAGAAAAAAGTCATGATCGCGATTTATTTTTCTTTAAGACGTGATGGCCACTGCGAATCCTTCTATTTGACAATGAGATGTTGCACCATTAAGTCGCGGTCTTGACCAACATTTCACCCTCGCTATTTTGATATACCAACGCCTTTTTGGGACACTTGGCGTGCTCTAATTGAGGACTTGATTCCCTCTAGGCAATTGTAAAAGTCGTGGTTATGAAGATGGATGCGACTTCCACTGCAAGTTTTTTTGTTTCATCTTCATCACTTTCTTGATAAGATCGTAGTTGTTATTTTCTATGCGAAATTGTCTAACCCAACTTCATCCATTCTTCTTGTAAGATAGTTATTGCAAATTAGAAGTGCTTAACCATGAATTCAAATGCCTTTCACAGTACTTAAGACTTAGACTTAATTTAAATTATAATGCAAACTAGCTAAAAATCTGTAAAATTAACACTTAAAATTGATGTTAGAACATATCAATCTATATTGTCAAGATCAAAAGAAAGTTTTAACTTAGGTTTGACCAACCTAGTCCAACACACCTAAATGTCTTCATTAAACTTATAAATATGTCAAACCAAGCTCATGGTGACTGCTTTAGCCCATATAATGATTTTTGCAGCCTACAAACTTCTTTACTTCCTTCAATCTATAATGTGCATCTTAGAGCTAGTTCTATGTAGACTTCGTTTTGAAGATCCCCATGTATGAATGCATTCTTTACATCAAATTAATGTAGAGGTCAATATATTTGTTGCTAATAATAAGAGGATACGTACAATATTTATTTTGGCGACTAGTGTACATTTTTGCATAATCAATTCCATAGGCTTGACCATAGCCTTTAGCAATTAGTCATGCTTTATATCTTTCAATGCCTCTATCTACTTTATTTTTTTACCATAAAGATCCATCAATATCTAATAAGTTTTTTTTTTCCATTTGGTAAATCAATAACCTCCCATGTTACATTCTTTTGAATGGACTTCATCTCTTCTTTCATTGCATCTTTCCACCTTAAATCTTTTATGGCTTCCTGCACATGTCTTTAAGAGCCTATGATATGATACATAATTATTTATTGGGTATTTAAAAATAGAACTTAGAACAGGTTCATAGATGACTCTAAGAATTCCCCTTGTGATACGGTTAGAAAGTATTCGAAGTGAACATTTAAGATTTACCTGAGATTTAGCTTGTGATGGTGACTCTTGTGGACTAGGAGCATTAAGAAAAGGTAATAATTGATGTTGTATTACATCTAGTTCTTCTTCAACTTTATTTTTTTATGACATGGTTCTAGTTCAATTTTTATTGATTCAGATTTAGGTGTTTTAGTAGTGGTTCTATCCATTTGTACATGTTTTTCAAGTTTAACTTAGGTTTCAGGTTCAAGTGAAGTGTGGGCTTTGATCATTAGTTTAGTGTAATGGCTAATGAATTGCAAGTCAATGCTTCTCTCCCTTCACTTATAGTTGGGGCAATAAGAAAATACATCAAATTTTCATTGAATTAGATATCCATAGTAACATACACCTTATGAGATAGTGGATGGTAACACCTACACCCTTTTTTATGAAGACCATAACTAATAAAAATGCATTAAAGAGAATGAGGTTGGAGTTTATGGTGAGCATGGTTGGGTATGTGAACAAATGCAGTGTAACCAAAAACTTTTAGAGGCTAGTTTGGTATTGGTGGTGAGGTCAAACTGTGATTTAGTGTTTCAAGTGTGGCATGAAAGTCAAGGTTATGAGATGGAATAGAGTTTATAAAATACAATATAGTAGTAAGTGATTCTATAATGGCATGTTGTCTTTAAAAAGCATAGCTCAAACCATTTCTAAAAGATATCAATTTTTTTCCACAATCTTATTCTGTTGAGGGGAATATGGACATGTAGTTTGATGGATGATGCCATGAAGGTGTGTGAATTGCTTCAGTTCATGATTAATAAAGTCACCTTCATTATCAGTCTAAACAATTTGAATTAAGATATTATATTGAGTGTTAACCATCAAATAAAATTATTTGAATAGAGAACAAACATCCTGTTTAGTTTTCATTAAACATATTTAGGTCATATGGCTATAATCATCAATAAAAGAAATAAACCACTAATATACATTTTGTTAGACTAGGTTATTCGAACTTAAGTCAAGACTCTTTTCTGATCTTAACAATATAGATTGAAAGGTTTTAATATTAATCTTAAATGTTGATCTTATAGATATTAAGTTACCTTAAAGTATGAAAATTTACCTCTGAAAGTCTTGACCACAAATTTTGAAAAGTATTGTTGAGATTCAAATGTTGAACTACAAATTTTGGTAGAGCCTGCGAACAATATAATAATAGGAAAGCCAAAACTCCATTTTGATTTGTAGTAGGTATAACGGTTTGGTAGCAACCCCAACCTTAGTAGAGACTATGAATTTAAGTGACAATTGCTACTTTTGAGATCTGTTAGAAAGATCCAATGGTTTATTTTTGAAAGGATCAATATCAAGTTGTCATGTGTCACTAGACATTAGACATAATCCCAAATAGAGATCATGAATTTTTATCATAATCACGAATTTCATCTGATAAGCATTAAATGCATACTTTGGAGATTTGGATATAGTTTTTTTTGTAACATTTCTTTGGTGGTTGTAGCCTATAAATATGCCACCAGATAGACTTGAATATAAGAGGACAACCATTGATCATGCCAAAACTCTTATAAAGTTAATTCTTATAACTTTATTTCTTTGTACATAGTTTGGTGTGAGATTTAAATACCTTGGGTTTAGGTTTAAGAGAAAGCCTTTGTATAGAAAGTTTTGTTTAGGTTTTGAGGTGAGCCTTAAAAAACTTTTGTATTTGTTTAAGTATTAGCCTTAATAAAACACTTGTATAAGGTTTGAGTGTTAGCCTTGATAAAACACTTGTGTAAGGTTTAAGTATGAGACTTAGTAAAACACTTGTAAGGTTTGGTAAAAGCCTAAACATTAAGTTAAGTGTGAGCTTGTAAAACATTAGTGATTTATTGAAACACCTAATTGGTGAATTACAAAGTGGATATAGGGTTTATTAATACCTAAAGGACTATAAAATCTCTTGTCTTTATTCTTTATTCTTTTAATTGTGTGTGCTTCCTCCAAAATTCAAATTTCCCATTAATTCAACCTCTCATTCTTAGTACACAAAGGCCAACAACTGGTATAACAGCTAAGTCTTAATTAAGGCCTTAATTATGAAAGAAAGATCAATGTCACAAGGAGGAATCCACTATTACCTTAATCCCCACTTTTATAATGCTTATGCTCTTTATAAGCATAAAATGAAGATCTCATCAATTTATGGGATTATGTAATTGAAGAGTGGAATCCTCTGATAAGGAGGTTAAAGGAGTAAAGATGGCAATTGCAAGAAATGAATAGAGTGAAACACATAGAAAGACAAGTGGCAAGAATAAAAGGACAATGGCTATTCTCCTAAGCTCTACCTCAATAGGAAAAATTAGAAGAGTCCAACATTGCCAAACTGTACATGTCATATGGAAACCATTAGAAAACTATCATGAGGACACAACTTTTGTGAAATCATATAGGTTGGAGATGTATGTGACAGAGTGAGAGTTATTTATGATGAAAGACAATGAAAGCATCATCGACATGACAAATATACTTCTTTCTATTCTCATAAACATGAAGAAGTTTAGAAGAATTCTTACCAACTATGAGAAAAATACTACAATCCTTAAATCTCTTCCATTAGACAAATTTGGTGTAAGAGTGTGTAGCATGCAAGAGTCTAATCTAGAGATTAAATGATTCTTTAAAAGTTGAAGCTATTGAGTTTAGGATTCCATCTTAAGGTTCGTAAAGGGAAAAAAGCTTTGGATACTCTAATAGTAACTCAAAGATCTCCCTTAGTGAGACATGGTTTAGGTTTTAATGGAGCCTTCTCATTTACATCTTGTCCTCCCACATTCATTAGAGCATTTATACCTCAAACTTTTAGTATTGAGGCTGTTGGGAAGAAAAATGCTCCTAGCACTAGGTCATCTATGGCCAAGACTAAAGGAAAGGCTCCTAAAAGCTCAAGAGCTAAGTTTTAAATAGTAACTCATGCGTAGATCTATACCAAGAGGTATGCTTAAATGTACACATACATAAAAACTTCTCTTCTACTCTTCCTCACTCATGCACTTGCATACATTCACAGAACCAAAGTGTGAGAAGGTGTCCTACTCAGAACAAGGTTACTCATAGGATAAAAACTTATAAGTCTAAACTCTAGTGCCATTATTACATGAGATATGGGCACATTAATGTCTTTTACCACATTAGGAATGTACATCTCAAATTGGAGGACCCTTCTAAGACTAACCCATAATGATCCAAGTATGTTTTGATACTAAAGTAAAGTGTTTAATATTGTAGGATGAGAACTCCTTCACCAAATTCTCATCATGGAAAATCTAAAGGTAAATGGAAGTTGCGAATGAAGAAGGGATAAAGTTTTAAATGGTTATTTGGTATCAAGTTATTAATACTAAACTTGTAATGTATCCCTTATCCCTTATGTTTTTAACTTGATATATTTATACATATGTTTAAGGGTTATGCATTTAATTACTTGATATATCTATATGTTAACATGTTTGACTTGATTTGATTGTGTGATGAACTAAATAAATTCATTTTGCATTTGAGATTTTTTATATTTTGAATGTATAAATTAATCATCAAAATATCATATACTCTATATTAGGGCCATATATGAAAATTCTTAAAGTCCTAGCCCTAGTTTGTGTGATCAAACATCTTTAAATGTTTAAATTATTTTGCATTTATGCTTTTTATGAAATTTCCATGTGGTTTATGTTCATCTATTTATCCTTTTATGTGACAAATTGTGATTGTGCAAATTACTTGTACTAGCTATCATGATTTGAGCTTATGCAATTAATAAGTTTGCAGGCATTCCCTTTCATATTCTTCATTCTCTTTCTTATTCCCTTCTATTTCCTCTCTTTTTGATCTTGACAAAAAGGGAGAGATAATTGACTAAATATACAAAAGGAGAACATATAAAAAGGGGGGAGAAAATTGAACTATATTTGTAATAAGTTAAGACAATGATCTTATTAGAATAACTAAGGGGAGTATGGATTGAGGGGGAGGATTTCATACTGATGATTTGAATCACTTTATAATCATTCACTTTAGAGCA